>QRFJ01007997.1:0-45000 GCA_006176705.1 Cocos nucifera | reverse complement strand
TAGCCAGACGAGGACAACTCTTCACATCACCACTTGACGATCCAGAACCAGCATCTCGGGTGCCTACAACCGATAGCACGCGACCTCGGGTTTAACCATTTCCCTCTGCCCTAAATATAGAAACAATTCACATTGCCGCAATTATGAAGCAAGGTGAAGCACAGCTTCAGTTTATATCGCACCAGATGAAACCTAATCACCAGCTCCTATTAGGCCTGGTCGCAAATTGAAGGTATCTGGAGAGCGTCATTGTGTGTAATCCCCTTAGTTACATGTTGACCCCAAGTATTGCGTCTGTGAACACATCATAGAGTGTGGTCTCTAAACAGTAAAAACCTGCACTTAGACTTGCTGCTTTCTCTCAATTTTCCTAGAATACATACCCAAGCCTACCTTCCCAGGACTTCGCCGATTACGAACGCGCGGCATCTATGAGTGCAAACTATGAGTACTGAGTATATGATCATCGAGATACGAATATCATACCAAGTACTTCTATATGAGTAATCATGAGAACGTGAAATAATTCCATATATCTTGAACTCTTAAGTAAAAGCAGTACGTGCAGGTTCACTGGATAAGAGAACCACAAATATCGCACACAGAGTAAATCACGGGAGAACCTTGTCCAGGCTCACGACCATCTACCCAATCTTTCGGCGGAAAGTAAAGTTTTGGAGAATAGTATTGCAGGGCTTCCGAACTTTCCTCAAAAGAGAAGCTAACCACGTCTTTGGAGCGAAACTGCAGACACAACCGACAATGCACCTCTTCTAAACCGGCATAGCCAAGCCACCCATCCTGTGAAACTTGACGCCAGGCCCTTCTTATACCCCTTCCCTCCGTTCCTTATGAAACGCGCCTCGAAATAGATTCTCACCGGAGAGGTTCACCAGAAGCGGCGACCCTAAGTCGCTTAAAATCACCAAGAGAAAACGATGTTTCCACGGTCTCACTCCAACCTAAACTAAGTAAATAACTGTACTCGTAAGAATCGGGGGTACTAATCATAATATCTAACATATTACCCAAATATTAGAATCCTAATTAATGGCCCAAATATTTTGCAGTACTACCATATCTCACCTACCATCCGCGGACCATTCCCGAGTAGTCAGCCACATTGTCCACAGCTGAATGGCGTAGAATGACATATCTCTCACTCCGAGTATAATATTATACTCATAAGAAATATAGGAGTTTAGAGACTCAGTTAGGAATACTGAATCAAAATAAATTTTAATCTAGGTGACAGCTGTATGTAGAACTATTGTCATAAACCAACTTGCGATCTTACGAGACACGCCAGTGTACACTGTTGCATATCCTGCATATGATGGTTTAAAAATTAAAAAATATCAGTGTCATTCTTAAAGTGTCACCTATGCTGTTTCTTATTTATTAATATATAATAAACCCAATTGAAGGTATAATATCCAAAAATCGAGGCCAAACATTACTACATATAGATCTAGAGCGATCGTATATTTTAATCAAATTATTAAATTACCCCATAAAAAAAAAGTCAACCATAATATAAAAGGATGTTCCAAAGCATCCGATATGCAGAGAAGAAGAGCATATCTCCAAAAGTTAGTATGTTAAACCTAGTATCAAGTCGCGCAGACATTAAAATGATTATAAAAGGATCTTTAAGATCCCAATACTCACTGCTAATTTTTAATTTTTTCCATGAAATAATTTGAGTGATCCATGGATCAAACAACAAATTGCGTACCACGCCACTAGAATCATAAAAGAATTCTGGTAAATTTTGAATTATGACGATAACTCAATATATATATCTAATCAACTTTCTAAAATCCATATAACTAATTGAACCTTCTTTTAGCACTTTCACCTAATGTGCATACCTAATACACCCTTGTCTGGTGGTAGAATGCGAGTATATCCAACGATTTTATCTATCTGAAACTGACAGGTATAATATCCAAAGGTATTGATCTATTATCCAAGAATAGTTCCAAGAGATCGTGTTATTTTAAGAATTAACATATGAGTTTCTCCGTAACCTCTATACCTAGCACGGGGAGCTACAGAGATCATAGAAAAGTATACCATAGACACATCCACGTGTCTTATATGAATGATTAAAAGAACATTCTCACCGAGAATAAAACATAGCTAAATAAACAAACAACAGTTCAATATGTACATCTTTATGAGAATGCCTCGGTAATCCCCTATTACCGATGATTGATCCTATGAGCCAAGGCAGGCGACCAACGGCTCCTGTGCAAGGCTAAGAGCCAAGCATCAAGAAGATCTCTCGCTGACGATGAGGCCACCCTTATCACAGATAATAGTATATTCTCCCCAGACTGGGAATCATAAAGAACGGATCCTTCTCCCTTGACTCAGAGATAACAGAATGCTCCTCGCGAAAAAGTATATGCTGAAGCGCAAATCTAATTCTGTCGCGTTAGAGAAATGAAGAACTTCCTTCCACCGAGACATACTCTAATTCCAAAAAATCGATCTCAGAGATGAGATGATTGTCCTCTCCTAAGAAGACAACCGTCGGTCAGAGATAATCTCTTTGCAGCCCAAAGCGCCCAGCGCTGTATGCTCTGTAACTTACAAAGCGCTTCCGACCTCTAGAGATTCTATACCGATATATTCAACTCTCCTCGAGGAAAGCGACCTCGTGGCCTAAAGCAAGCAAAGAAATCTCTCTCTCGTGTATGCGACCATAGAGATACAAGCGCTAGAAGACTAGCCTATATTAGTGTCTCATCGCCCGAAGAAAGAGCAGAACGGCAGAAGTGCAAGCGCGTCTGAGAGTGAGTCTAAGAACATCTCCTCTCAATGCTCTTCAAATCTATCGAGATTGTCGGACAAACCTCGGGATCAGCGGATGATGAGAGGAGGTCTTCTCCTCTCTGAAGTGAAGAGCGACCTCAATCGGGCCCAAATCCCAATAAATGCACTTCTCTCTTACTCTTCGACCACCGAGAATCACAACCTTCCGTGAATACAAGTTTCTGCCACCAAATGCTATGAATAATTGATGAGTCTCTCACGAGTGAGGAGTGAAGAGGCCCCTGGACCTCGAAGCGTACCGTATGAAAGATCAGATTCTATACACTCTCGGTTCTTTTAAGGAGAAACCCTCTAAAATCCGAAATCGAAGGATGACCCTTGCCGAGCGCGCAACTAAGAGACTCTCTGGCTGAGGATAAAGAGTTCTCTTCCTCCGCAAGCGTATGGGCACCACGCCCAAAGCAAGACCTCGGCTAGAGATAAAGATCTCTTCTGAGGCTCGGAGACACTGTGCCAATCCCCTCCCTGCCAAAGGTTCTCGATCAGAGATAGAGATGCCTCAGAATCGCGACCACAGCAACAACACGAACTAACGAACTCCCTAACGCTAAGAATCCAACTCGGCTAGAGATTAAGATCTCTCGGCGTATGACCACCACCTGCACCTCGTCGTAGCCACCGCGATTAAAGATCTCCCTCTCGAGAAAGTCTCCTAAACCTCAGGTGGAAACGCAAAGGAGTAAAACCAGACCCCTCGAGAAGCGCACCCACCCAAGCCATCGATCACACGATCATAGTCTCCCGTGAGGAATCACCCTTATCAGGCACCTAGAGGTAAGAGTGCGTGCGTCGCAAATAGCCGAGACACCCGCAGAACCTTTGGCCAGAAAGTTAAGATACAACAACTCCCACCGAAGCGGATCGAGGTTTACAACAACTCTCGGTTAGAGATAAGATCTCTGGTTGCTAGACAGTGCCTGAAAAGAAACTCCACACCAATAGAGATGTGACCGAGAATGTAAGGGAGAAGACATGACGGAGAAGAAAATGGGCAGTCGCGATGATATAGATAGCATCGCACAACAGTGATCCATCTATACCAAAATAGAATGAAGCAGGGAACCACCCCTTCTGTTTTACTTGACAGGCCTATATGTTTCAGGCAACCTAAGAGAAATAGCGACACACCTTCGAACCGGCACATGATCGATCTACACCATTATACCTTGATTGATGAGAGCGATGCCCAGAGTGTCTGAGAGCAGAATAGAGCCCGGCATTATATTTCCTCTTCTAGATCTCAAGCAAGGAGAACAATGAACGGATGTGAGAATGCGCTCGTTCCCAAAACCTTCGAGAGCGGTGAGCAAATCTAAATCCAAGCTCAAAAGGTGGTCGCTACGCAGGAATATTGATTGTGAAACCTAAACACTTGTCACATCTATCTCATACCAGTTAAGGTCCAGATAGTCGTGTAAACTGGCGCGAACCATTACGGTGCTCATGAGAATATAGGATCATCTCCCGAATCACCAGATTCAAACCCTTGTTCGTGTAAACCCCAGTTTAAAGACCTTCATTGCTTATGGTCGAGGGATATTGGAATTGATCTCTATCATCGACATCATCGAACTCCTTTCGATGGATCAGAACCTTCTTTTCGACTTTGAACCAAGGCTAGACAGTGAGAATCGAATCCAATCCTAAATCATTCGTCAAAAATTCGGCCCATCTCCGAAAATACCTTGGCCATGCACCAATCGCCAGTTCCAGCCCCTATCAAACTCGCCACGACAGGTACGTCAAAATCTCTGGATCTTACGACCCCAATCACAGAAGCTTCTGCTCGAAACTCCCTGAGTCGCAAATCTAACCTAAATGTGACTCAAACTTCCCTATCCTTAGAACCAACCCGGCCAGAGAAGCATCTCTCTCAGCTCAAGAGAAACTCAGAGGATTACAAGACCGATCGGACCAGACAAGACATAAGCATCTACGTTCCTCTCGTCGAGTGATTAATTAGACTCCCATGATCCGAGTATCCAACGCGATGAAATCAGACCACGTAAATGAGAGACAAGCAAAAGCTCCCTTTCCCTAGACAACTTGATGTGCCTCACCGCTCTGCCAACCAAAAAATGCGTCCCAGTGCGGATACTGTAGATAAGACTTTCTCATCCCTGATAGCACTACCACTAGGACTAGGCTCAGACCTTGTGGACTCTACACAGAGAGAAAGATCTCTTCCGGTAGATAATTCCCATCCTTGGATTGCCTACTCCAGTTTCCTACAATCGAACATGCTATAGCCAACATTACACCCGTCATGGAAGTGCCACCCGCGGATCGCTATAGAGTGCCATAAGCCTCGGCCGGAGATTCGAAAAAACCGTCTCTTCTGGCCGTATAGTTCCCAAACTATAACGACCCCTATCCCAACACGCACGCTGACTACACGTACTGTAAGTGAGAGCTATATCGACAATCTCGGTCACAAAGAACCAAACAGTCCACCAACTGCAGCTCCGAAGTAGCCGCTCCTTGATGCGTGAGCACTCGGGAATAGAACAAATTTCCCTACCTCGACCGACGCATAGCGTCCGCATCAACCTCCGACCGGTCGGATCGATAACGAGCTCACCACAGTGAGGCCCTCCCACTTTCACTTCCTTCAAACCACAAATCTATCTAAGTCTCGACACTGCATGCACAGTCTTCCTCCCCTGGTCCCGAGGCTTCCACACGCTAGTACATCAAACGCAAAACTTTCAATAATCTAATTAGCCCTGAAGAATGAGAGAATATGCGGGCCACTTTGAGTCTACCTACGACTTTCCTTGAGGAAATACACAGCGCATCGAATCCACAGCCCCAGAATATAGTAGAATCCCTACTTCGGCAATCACCTTTTCGGTGAGCCAGCACTCCCATGTGCCTTCGGTAAAATAAGAGATTTGAACATTTTCATAAAAGTTTTACCCGGTTGAGGACAATATTTGTTTCAGAAGCGGATACCACTCTCGGAATAATAACTAATCGCGATATATAGCCTAGTGAACCCATTTTGAGCATCAACAAGAGCCGTAAATGGCAAATCCATAGACCACCTACACTAAAATATGCCAAGTATATAGTTCACGAAGTAACTTAATAAGTAGACGCAATTGTGGTACTTTGAAGTCCTGTATAAGATCCCCATCAAAATTATAACTCTGCTTGCCCATAACAGAACTGCTGTATTCATCAGCGGTCTGTGAGCAAACTCCTAGCCCCTAGAAATATCTCCAAAAGCGAGGCCGCTATCTCTTTAAACGAATAGGTCTCCCCAAGCAATTATCCCTAAGGAATAGTCAGCACTCACTTCAGGTGATTAATGCGCCAAAGCCGGTCGAGACTCCCACTTTGCTAACGTCGTCTCCCTTCGCCGAACTCCTCAAGCGCCATGCCGCCCTCAGCCAGTTCCCCCTCCCGGACCAGAAGACGTCCTCAGTCCAAAAACCCTGAGCGGTCGGAACTCCTTCGGCGGTACGCCCAATAGCCCCTGGCCTTCTTCCGCCATATCCAAAACGCTCCCTGTACAATGCGCAAGATGTTGGACCGTTTCCGTCATACAGTGGGTCCTTTTTTATACAGCTGCAGGCGCGGAGACTCCTACATCCTTAATCTGTTGTTTTGGAACTCCCAGCGAATGTGCGACGAAAGGGTAGAGTTTTTTCTTAATCCCACTAATAAGTACTTACCGGAATCGAGAATTCCCATGCGGGAACTGACTCAATTCGTTAGCACGAAATGTACATACACTACCCCTATTGCAGTTTTTTCAATTCTGGCCCTGCCCTATGAGCGCATAAGATTCCTGATGCTTCATAAATCAAGCGACCGAGCCTAGTATACCCACCGAACAAACACTGCCAGATGCCAGACGTCCTATGTGTAGGAAAGCTGCTACTTCATTTCATCAACGAGTGTTCCTGTCATTCTAGTGAAATCTGTAACTCCTCCAAAATGGGGCACACGTCGAAGTCCTTGACCAACCCCTTACGATCTTCAACGCTCGCTTGGCCTGGAGGAAGCTGGTAGGGGTCGTTGATCAGCACTTGAGAGTTTGATCACCATCCCAAAGGGCTTCCTTGGCTTCACACCGCCAATCAAGGAACAGCTATCCCCAAAAGACTGCGAGCCAATGCTCAGATCGCCGCCGTGAAGCCCATACCGCGAGGTTGATCCCGAATGATCACACTATTCAAACAACACTACCAGCGACAAAAAAGAATCATGGCTGTCTGACCTCCCTATCATTCCCCGCTGGAATCCCTCAAACAGCGTACACAATCTTCATCACCGTGAGCACCTAAGACTCGCCGTCCAAACCACCGTAACAAGAGTCCTGGTGTGCCCATTTACTTTGCCCTAGCACATAACCGGTGCTGGTCAACACCTCCAGCCACCAATCCGATCAAAGCCACCCTCCGCTAATCTATCAAAAAAGAATCCACTCGTCCTAGTATTACATTTAAAATCTAGCATGAAATACTAGCGGACAAATACCAATGACCTCCGTGTGAGAGCAACATCTGATTTGAATGCTGTAGTCACTCCATTCCTGAAAATCCCTCGGCCTAGAGCTTACGTGGGTCCACCTCTGAGAGGGGTTCTTGCCTACCGCGACCCGATGGCAACAGCCTCCCTAAACCTGTAACTGCTCTGGGAGCGGAAATTTTTATTTTGCAGGTCCCGATGGCGGACACTCATCGGCCTCCACTCCAGCGAATTTCGACGATTGACCCAAAATATCTGCCTATCAACAATATAACATAACATACAATACATACCATACATATATACTATATACATACATACATACATACATATACATACATACAACATACATACATACATATATTATACATACATACATATATATATATATACAGTCAAATAATGTAGTATATATACATACATATATATATATCTATATATATAATTATATATTATATATTATATATATATATATATATGTATGTATGTATATAATGTAATGGTATGTATGTAGTGTAGGTATGTATTGTATGTGGATATATATATATAATATATGTCATATTAGCTGAGCTTAGCAGTCCAACACTGGCTGGTAGAAAACGAACTGAATGGCCTTTATCTTATGGCTTGAGTATCTAGGCTAGCGTGTTATGTGAGTATACTTTGAGCGTGCTAGTATTGGTCACGGCTGTGACTCCGATTGACGTTTTATCATGACAATGCTACATGCTACCCAATCACTGAGTGACCACATAACGATGCCAGGCTCTATGTAGCCATTATCATATATACATTGAAGCTGTATGTCTATTTTTTATTAAAAATTATTTATTTTATGTTCTTAGTAGATAAAACTTCATATCTTATTCCATTTATAGTACTCTGTTTTGCTTGCATAACTTATTATTTCAAATTATATGATAAAAAAAAATAATGATCTTTCCAATTATATTATATACATATTTTAATTTTTTACTTTTTATATTTTATTTATTAAAATAAAAAGTATATTAGAAATTTATCATATAAAAATTATATTATAATAAATTAAATCTAATAAATTCTTATAAAATAAATTAATATGATATTAATTAAAATAATTAAATTACTTTAAATTGGTGATTAATTTATATATTATATAGTACCTATCACAACTCTCCCAACTTAAGCTCCTTGCTTCATACCCTTTCGTAAGTAAAGAGAATATAAGAATATTTAGTAGTTATAATATAATGTTTATAATCTAGTATATATTATATCTAAAATAATTATTCATCTATACCCTAAGCATATTTATCCAAGTGACCCATAATATTAGATAATTCAAGTATAGACTTAAATAGTTGATAAATATACTATATATATCATATCTAGAATGATATTCATACAAATTACAACTATATACAATGCACAATAGTAATAGTATTATAATAATGCACAGGATAAGTGATGACAATGTATAATTTATTTAAAAAGAATATTATATCTAAATATTTATCCCACCTATTACATCATCTGTAAATTTTATGTTACTTATATAAACTTTTCATATAGTACAATAGTAGATGTATAATGCTACTTTTTCCTGTAACTCATATGTCATTTTTAATTGTTAGATTTTATATAGTATTAACATTGTACCCCATACTTTTAGACTATATAGAATATCAATATGCTTACTTAGCCAACGGGATATACATCATACATACCAACATACCTAGAATCATGGGCTATGAAACCCATACACATTATGTGCGCGAGTGTGTGATGCATAGTCAGTTTATCTATACATACATTTAGCATTATATATAGGTACTCATATACTATATTAAGTGTCTTAACCCCTTAAGCTTTTTCTATTATATTGATAATCCATGTGAGTGGTCTTATTGAGGTCAATATTGAGTAATCTACCTATAACTAGTTGCTTTAGTGCACTTATAGTTAAATAGGAATATTCATCGGGATATACTTTACTATAGTCGATCAAATAGGCTAATGAGTTAATAAACACTTTAATCACATTTGAAGCTTCTTTGCCTACCCAATCTTTTGATGATAGAATACTCAATATGACTATTAGCTTTAAGTGATCACAATAAGAGCCCTAATTATTCCACAGTTGATAAAAGTATACTCCCAAAAAATATTTTATATTAAAAATATAAATTTGTATATTGAATAAGATAAATGTATAGTTAACCTATATCTTAACACAAGCCTTATAACAAAAAATAGCTAACAGCGAGATCTATTTCCATTTCTATGAATCGCTATACATACATACTGCAATAGTAGAATAATTCAGAAATATGAGCCATACCAATAAGAAAACAAATAACCACTTTTATCATATACATTATATCATACCATATAGACATCTTAACCCCACTATTTATCTTGAAAATTATATTATTTCATACATAACAATATACTCATAAATTACTCCATTAAACATATCTTCAACAGGTTCTTACTTAATCTGTGTATCACCAATTTATTTTTTTTTAAAAATTGAGCAATAGTCTTAAATGATGATTTCATTAAGCATAATCAGTATTCATAAAATATGCTATAAAAATATTATACATTTTTTGGAGTGATCTAATAATTTATTAAAATTATTATATTTATTTATTCTCCCCCCAACCATTAATCTAAATCATCATACTATAATGAGCAGTGTACAAAGAAAACAATAAACTAAAAGGTGTAAAATAAGAATAATGAGAAAGAATATCAATAATACTGATACTATATTTTATTGATATCCAGCACTATTATTGACCTTAAAAATAAAATTTAGGCTCTCTGCTCAAACTATAATTATTCATATATAATAATTATCCTATAATAAAAAATAAATAACTTATAAAGATATAATATATTAGATAAAAACTAATAATTTAGGTTATGCCTCTTCCACTATAACATAGCACTAACTAAAAGTATTTTATTACCATCATCTGCAGCTACCATACACACAATTATAATGACTTACTATATCCACTATGACTATATCATACAAATTATTATGATGTAAATATACAAATAATATCTAAAATGTTCTTGAGTACTACATGATTTCTGAGAAAATTGCTCACTAACTCATATCCCACGAGTAAAGTTCAATATCATATCATACATTAACCCCCATTATTGTATAATTTATTATTAAATTTTAGGGACAATATCTAAAAATTTATTAGTTAATTATCCCAATATTTCAGATCACACCTTACATTAGCATACATTTACTAATACAAATACGAGAATATTCTCAATTATTCGTATTTCATTCTAAAATGAGCTATCAATGAACTGATACTTTTTATTATGCATACAATTAAGAGTATAAAGTGAATTCCAATACAAATGTACAGTTTGAGCTTAGTATACATTACAGACATACATAACATAACAGGTACATATAATTGTAACTTAAAGCAATTGTAGCTTTGATTATTCTAAAGGTAAAACATAACTTACATATACTATAATGATCTCTTGTACTTATAAATAACACCTCACAATTGACTCGTATACATTGCCTATCTTTTGATATATTTAGTATAAGAAAGAACCACGGTACTTCTTGAGTGATAATATATAAGGGAATATAGGACATTAGGTATTTATATTACAGTTTCTCCGTGATAGTAATAATCAATCTATTCTCTTTCTCTCACTATATTCTCATAATCTACATATTTATAATTAATAGCAAAAGTATAAGCGAACATATATATAGAAGTACTAAACTATCCTTAGCTATGACATAGGTTCTTCTATAGTTTGACGATTAGTGTATCTCTTATACATATTAGTTACTATTATTATCATAGCAGTATTATCACTAATTTAAATTTTTATATTTGGTATAGCATCAATCAGTACTAGCCTCTACTCTAACACCATGTATCTTGGTATGGGTCCATATATAGCAAATCCTATAGTCTTTATTCAGTTATCAGGGTGAGTAACTATAACTTTGGACATTTCTTTAAATATCTGAATAGGATTTCTTATGAGTGTAAGACACATTAAATATCATGTAATAACTTGTCCAGGTGGTTGGTGGATATTAGGGGGAATTATTTGAATATATTCAGGTATTAGGACTATTAGATAATTATTGAACATATTTTACTATCTTTCCATCATATTTAAGATCATCAACAACTAATATCCTAATTTGAGACTATCTTATGACATTTGACTAACCATAGTATTAGCATTTAATATGCAGTTAAAATTTCAAATGTGATAAATAGTTAGGTATATTAAAATATTACTATCGTTAAGCTATATATGGTTCTGAGTATGTAGAGTGAGGTGTGATGGATATAATATGAGAGAGGCTTGAATTAATGTATAATATGATGGCTGTAGTAAAGTAAACTGACCTAGGCTGAACATTTATTTTAAAGGTGAGCATTAGATTATATTTATGGTTATTATTTATAGGGCCTACATATTTTAGATAGTTAAGTAAATAGGTAAAAATTTAGGAGTTATCTTATGAGTAGCCTGAGTAAGTTCTAGTTTAGGATAGAATATCCAAGTGAATACAACATAAATATAGAGATGATTATTATCACTTACTCAAGCTAGAGTTATATGTAAATATGAAAAATGTATAATATATTATATATTTATTATATATAATCACAAATATTATATAGATTACTAATTTGGTAAGTAAACCTTGAGTCAACTATTAGATAACTTGTTCTATTATAGATTAAAATAAATGAATAATAACTTATATAGCACAGCATAATAAGTACAATTTATTACATATGATGAGAATTGGTATAGTACATGTATAACAATAGAAAATAAAACTTCACTACTATAATAATTAGAATATAGGTAGATGTAAATGATTGACATGCATAACCAGATGATTGTTTAGTATACACCTTATATGGAGTTAGGAGTATTAATATATTCTTAAGGTAAAGAATGTATCTAAACATAATATTCTAAAAATTATTTTTGATAACTTACAATATTTAGAGGTACATTTATTATTAAAGGCCAATTTTGATTTATATATTATGATTTAATGATGAATCACCCATTCCATTTAATGATATCTATCAACTATATAATACAGTTAAATAACAATACAAATTTTCTACCTAACATGTGCAATGTTATAGTGTAATCCCTAATTGTATATGCTCAACAAAAAATAAATTTTAGAATATTATTTGTTTTAATATATTTATATATTATATTAAAAATAGGTAATTTTATTTTATTTATTAATTTAATTATATTATTATAATATTTTTTTATTTAGTTAGTTAAATTTAATTTTATTTAATTTTAATTGTAATTTAAGTTATTTTTATAGTATGAGAGTGAGGAAGAGTGAATAATAAGAAAGGAAGTAATAAGGTTCTAAAGTAGAGGTCCTATATAGGGTATATATAGTCCTATAGAAACCACTATAAGAAAAAGAGAAGAGGTAGAATTACAGAGTTATTAATGTAGATTTATGTATAGGATATTGATTGTAGTATATGACAAGTACTCAATAATGAGTTTTGTGGGTGCATGTGAGTTGCTGATATCGTCGTGTGATCTTGTAAGGGTTGTCCTTGAAGTTCTGAGTGAAGTCCTAACTTCTCCAAGGTCACCTTCCAAGCTTCTCCAAGGGTAGAAATCTAAGTACTAGCCACCCGCAGACAAATACAGTTTAGTCCAAACCTCAATGTGTGAGAGCTCTATCACCCCACCGTTTTATAGCTTTCCACATTTAAAAGTCTCTTAGTAACATAGAATACCGCATAAATATAAATTTGCTTGACCCAAGGTCATCTATCTCTAACGAATGAGTGTGAACTTAGCATAACCTTACTATTTTGCACTTCGGGCAGCCTAGTGGCAAAGTATGATGTGTGCCGCCAAGTATCATACCACCATAAGCAACCTAAACTGCATATACCACCCTATACCTATAAGAGGACCACAACATCCAAAGGACTAACCTAAAAGCCCTGGTTCAAGGCCTCTAGGCGATAGCGATAGTTTCCACCTTTTCCACTAACTCTTCGAGAGCCTTGTGAGTTCCCTAGGGCTGGATTTGTCTAAAATAATATTTGCTTAGAGAGTCATATATGTCTCTTTCTCTTAAGTAACATGTTCACACATAATCTAATGGTGTGTCTTTGAATTATAGTGAGTATGATTCCTGCGTTACATTTGCGGCTTGTTTGTGAGCGCGCGACCACGCGAAAAGATCGATCGACAATTATTCACAGGCGCACATTAACATATTTTAATTTATGGTACTGGGCTGACCGCTAGTAATTTGGTGGTGAAGTCAAGTATGAGATCTTATAGAATACCCCAACCACAACAGGCACAAACATCAGGAACCTTGCGTACTTCGCAAAATTTAATCTGGAACTAGAAGTCAGTGAGGCCAACTAACTGTTGCATTTACTTGGATGAAGCGCGTCCTTGCTACCTTCCCTCATATCCCCATACTCATCATCCACTCTCCCAGGACAACACTAAAAAAAACAAAATAATTTGAATAATATGATGGCGGTGCCCCAACGTTTATCCTGATCTAGAGCGGCGTGTGTGCGAGTTAAGGATTCAATCTAGTTAGACCACGTTCCATACTCGATCTGAACAACGCATTATGAGAACTAAATTAAGTTGGATTATCTCTCTTGAAAATTAAATTTAAAAAATAAGGAAATTAAATAGAGGTATAGTATTAAAAAAGAAAAGAGAGGTTGAGACAAGTTGAGTTCTTTAATAGGATTTTAATATCTCCAAATGGTCTCATCACGAAAACTGACCTACCAAAAGATCCACTTATTTTGTTCTGCCCTAAGTTTAACTCCTTTTTACGCTCTATAAATAGGATTCAAAAATATGATGCAGGAATAGATAGGAGAATATTTACGTAAAGAAAAAATCTACATTGCAAATTAGATACTCTATTCTCCTTTCCCTGTTATGTTACTGCACCTTTTGCGTTTAATAACATGTATAAAAGTTCACATCAAAAAGGCATTAAATATCGTACAATGCCCACGTATAAAGAGTAGTGTCTCATCCGTCTCCAGTTTAGATCTTTTTACAGTTCTACGGCCAAACCTAGCAGATTGGTCCTTCTAATACAAACAGTGATCGAATAGAATGTGAGGGCAGTGGGCAAGAATATGATAATCATTTGGCTTAATATTTCCGTGTACGTTGGAAATCTTAACAAATATTTTGAATAAGTATCCTTCTTGACAATAAAGATGATTCTCATGTAAAGGATCTACCATCACAATGCATTATAATAGCCATATATATGAGACCACTATGATGAAATAAAAAATTATTGTATATTCGAAATGTCAACATAAAACAGTTCGTGACAGTGAGATTGATGATTTTTCATATATAAAATGATTTTTTTTTTTTGTTCAACATCTAATATCACTGTAAGTGAGCAAGCCTAGCATGTCATGTAAAGACAGCTAAAATTTCATGCATTGTAATGGTTATCAGGCATATAATACAACTACTATCTTATTAGATCATATAGTTCTATAACATAAATAAGGTGCTTCAAAATTATTATTGTGATGAATATTGCTTAGTTTTAGATTGGCATACCATGATAGGAGTAGAATCAAAGGATTGCTTGGTATAAAACAGTTTTACCAAGTTAACCACATATATAATTGGCATAAAGATATATTCTTGGTGACATTTTAAAATGAAGAACATAAATTAGAACCATGATAGTATCCCAAGAAACTAAGATTTACCTATCCCACGAGGCAACACATCTCTAACTTGCATTGAATTGTTTATCTTTTCTCAATCAAGCAATATAATGTGATTTGTTCATAATTGTGAATATAAATGGAGTGTAGAGTTGATGTTTTCCAGAGAATTGAAGCCAATGGTCACTTTATTTAAGACGAGTCAATCAAGTTTGTAATCTACTTGACAACGACCCCTTGCCAAGATGGAGCTTCCGTACCAATTAACTTGACTTGTTCAATGAAAGTTAGGTAATTTCTTGTATAAGTCTGGCAGTTAGGTGGTAGAAATAATTATTGCAGAAACCAGATTTCATAACACCAAGATATAGCATACAAGTCATCAACCAAATAACTCTTAAATGAGTAAGAAATGAAAAATATGTTGTGAAATGCGCAATTTTTTTTTTCTTTTTCAAATATAAAATAAAAAATGCAACAAACTGATGCAAACCTTACAAAATTTATTAATGATGTATCTTATATTTCTCATCTACTTTTTTCTGAATTTCTTTCCAACAACAAAAAAGAAACTCTGTCGTCAACCCCTCCAATCCTTTCAAGGAAATGGACTTGGAAATTGAGTTTTGGACAAGTTGGAAAATAGACAAAATACCTTATATGATCTTCAATCAATTTTATGCTTCAATATAATTACCTGGAGTAAGTACTATAGCTTGGTGGCTTTTCCACCTAATCAAGTTTTTTTATGTCTCAAGCTTTGAGGTTTAAGTTTCAACCACCAAAGGGAAAAGTGTATAAAAACAATTTTTTTAATTTGGAGATGATAAAAAACATAATGATGCAAATTCAAATCCTTGGATTGGTCTCCAGGACATTTGCTAATAAAAAGCTAAAAATTATTTGAATCCAACATAAGCTTCTTTCTACTTTATCTTGGAAAACATGTGAGCAATAGGGACAATTTGTTTAATTTTGTGCAATCCATTTTCAATCTAAGAATGTGATGGAACCATGCTCTTAGTATTCTTTCATAATTGAAATCTGGTTTTTTAGATAGAAGCGAGTCATACAGAGAGCACTATGCCACATTACCAACTAGCTGGACCTAACTAATACCATAGCACGTGTCAGCAACCTAGACTAAAAGAATCATTTTGTGCTAATTAGTCAGAGAAAAAGTCTTGTTAATGGAAACTTCACCGGATGACGGAGTCATCGAAAGCCATTATTTACCACTATAACTCCAGCGTAGCCATTAATTGGAACAATATATAGGAAACCTGCTTCTCAATCATCATACCCTCTCCTTCTTAACATCCTCCTTTTCTCCCAATCTTTGGACTTTCTTGATGCTAATCATGTCTTTAGAGAAGTTAATTTCCCCATGGATTGGCTAACAGGCAAACATTTTGATTGTGATATTTCTTCGGATGTTGCTGTGCACTTAGAGCTGGCTCGTTTATTACATTCTGATTGTATGAGATTTGGTTGTCGGTGGTCCCACCGAGACGGTCTTAAGGGTGTTCATTAGCCCTTTTACACTGTTTTTTTAACAAATTTGTTTGCAGATTTTTAAGAATTTAGTGGACATTATCAGAAATTTTAATGACAAATAATAACCAAAGAAAACAATATTATTACATAAATGAAGACAAATAAAAATATAATATTTTAATTTGATGAATAATAATTTTTAAATAATGAATGTTTGGCAAGATAAAGACTAACTGACTACTAATATTTAAATATTTCATCCACATATTTTGATATCATAGGGAGCTTGAGACTAACGTGATGACCATTGGACAAGGCAAACACACAACCACGTAGAAGTGGAGTGCTGCTAGCCTGTTATATATTATTCTATGCAAGCCAATGTGAAATGAATCAACGACCAACCAAAAAAAGTAGTCGTCTGTGGCTCCTGCTGCAATATACCCTATATCTTAAGTCATAATCAAGCCTATCTTATGGTACTTGATTCTTTTCGCTTTGGTGCACTGTACTTAAATTCTTAAAGTGAACTCTAATACAGTTCAAATTCTATAATGTACATCAAAACAAAGTTTATTAATTAATTTATTATCATCTAACTTTGGAATCATCGACAAGCCGGTTATGGTGCGCCTCACGCGCCACCTGTGGACGTCGACGTGATGATACACGTATGTGGTGCATGCCCGACCCCACGTATGTAAACTACCAGCAGCGTGCCTCGGCCTCCAATTCCTTTCAATTCAAATCCATCCCCATCCACACCTAGGGTCCCATGCGGACTAATTTATATTTTAGTCATGCTTAATTTATACGAATGCGTAGAATAACCTGCAGTGAGATCTCTGTCTTGTGATCTGTGGAACATGGCCGTCACCCTTGGGTGGGTAAGCTGGATTCTTCTGTACCTCTCTCTCTCTCTCGTTTGGACAAAATTCCTTCTCCTTCGTCACACCGTTTACCGTGCGCTAGGGGTTATTCTATTGCATATTTTCTTCCCCTGGGCCAATCCAATGGGAATCTATCAGCTGGTCGGTGGTGGGTGGCGTGGTGGACCCACCACTCACAACTACGATTTGACCACGGGTCTCCCCTGCCATTCTATGTTCCTCTCCGCTCACGCATACAGCGTGTTAAATAAGCATTAAAAAAAAAAAAAAAAAAAAGCATTCAGAATAACCAATTTCACCTCGCCTAGGATTTGTAGTCTGTGGACAACTCCAAGCTTGCCTTTAGTTAGGGGGTAAATAATTGTGGGGCGGAGTAGCAGATCCCTCGGGGGACTACAAAATCCAATTGCTCCCCTCGTCCCTCCAACGTGCCTCCTTTTTCTCCTCCCGCTCTCACGATACCAAAAAAAAGGAGAGGAGAGAGAGGAGGGGAAAAAGATAGAGAGGGGGGCTGTTCACATGGGTGAGCCCATCTACTGTCCTCCCAAAGTAATGGCACGTCTGGCCTAACGGTTTTGCCAAGGCAAATGGAGTGAACCCATCCTTCACCCTCGCCTCCTCCTCGTGCCCACATGGTGGGTATTGTCGCTTTTCCAATGGGAATTTCTTTCTTTCAAGGAAGAGGATAGGGAACACAACAAAGGAAAGAAGTGGCAAGGGTTGTTCTCCTTCGGCGCCCGCCTCGGGTCTCGCGGCATCCCTCCCCTCGGGATTCCTTTTCCCTCTCTCCGCTTATATCCTCTCTACTTCTCTCCATCCAGATCCACCGCCATCCTCCTATTAGTCTATTACTGCGACTACTACAAACATCCGTCGTCCGTATACTAAACCACGCTCCTTATTGCCCAAGTCTGCTATTTTTAGTGGGGCTCACAGGTTACGGACTCCACCATCCATCCATCTCTCTCTCTATCGATCCTTTTCTCTCTCTCGACCCACTTCGCGGTCAGGGATTCCGTCCGGTAAGAAATGCTCTGCAATGGGGAGAGGACGGGCATCCCCCTAGCCCACGAATGGCCACAGGTTGGTTCCATTTCCGCGAGTCCACATGTTCCATCTGTCCCCATCTCAATCAGTCAATAATACTGCATGCTCATTTTGTTGGCTAGCTCTTGGCACGGAACCTTCCTCTAGGTTCCATTATCATCCCCGCTCCTCCCCCTCTCAGATCTCATATTTTCTTTTGTTCCTTTTTGTGCAGAGCATGGGCGAGAGGCTTCTAATCCCCGGAAGAAACAACAACAACAACAACAATAACAACAACGCTCCCACCGCCTCCAGCAGCAGCAACAACTCCACTAGTACCGGTATCAACAACAAGAACAACAAGATGATCCACGCTGCTCCTCCTCCTGCCACTAGGGTTATAGATAGGCCGGCGCAGGAGCAGCAGGCCGCCCTCAAATGCCCTCGCTGCGACTCCTCCAATACCAAATTCTGCTACTACAACAATTACAGCCTCTCCCAGCCCCGCCACTTCTGCAAGACCTGCAAGCGCTACTGGACCCGCGGCGGCACCCTCCGCAACGTCCCCGTCGGCGGCGGCTGCCGGAAGAACAAGCGCGTCAAAAAGCCGGCCTCCGCCGTGGTCTCCGCCGCACCGTCCGATCCAAAACCGGCTCCTCTTATCCCTCCAACTAACTCAATTATTCCTCCCATCTCCCATCCTAAACCTACTTCCCACCTTGATCCCAGCTTGTTCTATTCTCTCCCTGCTGCACGTTCTTCTCCTTCTTCTTCTGATGTGGGTCTCGCCTTTCCGGGCCTTCGCCCCCGGCTCGATCCACCGTCGGTTCCCAATGGTATCTCCCTCCCTTGCACCGCCTTCGATCTCCAGCATCCGCAGCTCAACTCGCTTGGCCTCGGATTCCCCTCCGGCCAGCGGGACGACGAATTCAACCTTGCCCAGCTATCTGCCATGAACGACTACCCACTGTTCGGATCCACCGCCGCGTCGCTTCTGGTTTCGAGCCTCAAGGAACCGAAGAAGGTGGAGGACTACCGGGCCCTGATGCCCTGCGAGGACCTGCGGGCCCCCTCCCCGGCGGCGAACGGAAATTTGGACGCGATCAAGGAAGTGAAGCTGGAAGGAGAAAGCAATGCAATCAATAGTAACAGGATAGACTGGCAAATTCCCTACGAGAATTCCTTCGATGCGATCGGCTCGGCTGCTCTCCCTGGTGATTCCTCCCTTCTTTATTGGAATGCAGCCATCGGCGCTTGGCCTGATTCTGCCAACTATGGATCCTCGGTCGCCCCTTTGATCTAGTTCAACACATCGGAATTAGTATTCATTCTTCTCTTTTCTTTTCTCGTCTTGCTTCTTTTCTTCTTGCCAGCTTACTCTAATCTTATTTCGCTGTTATCTCTAGTCATCTTAGTGGATTTCTAGTAAAGGTAGTGGGTTGCTTGTTTGTCTTCTCGACCCACATATATACTGCGTTCTTTGTATTGGGGGCGGCGCGGCGGTTCCGGTGGCAGGAGTGTGGATCGGAGAGATCATGTCGGTTGCAAACGTCTCAAGCCCCGTGTTTTTTAAGTCATTGTGGCGTCAAGAAGACCGTTTGCTCCGAGAGGAACCTCGGATCCATTCGGCTCAGCATCTTCTCCAGCTCCGACATTTGACGGTGAGATGGTTTACTTTTAGATTGGAAAGAGAGCGAGAAGATGAACGGTGGAGCTGGAGCAGTAAGTCGGTTTTCATGTATGTATATAACCATGGCACCTTATCCTTTCTAATGTATTGGTCATGCAGTGGTTGGTTTTTGTTGCAACATAGAGACAAGGTCTTCTTCTTCATCAGAGGCGTGATATTACTGATGTAGAAGCAAGTAGCGAACTAATAAGCTCTTTATTTCTTTCTTCTTTTTGGCTTTTGGTTGGTTAGGAGATGGATCAGCTGGTATAATAATTATCTAGAATGGGATTTCTTTCCAATAATGCGGGTGGTTTGGTTCCTCTCGTTGTTTTTTCTTTTTCATTTTTCATTGTACTGTTTGCTGGTGTACTGAAAGTGTTGTTCTTTGTTTTATTGATTTATATTTAAGTAACTTGGAATACTTAACTTCAAATGTACGCAGAGACTCCGATATCCCCGATGGATGTGTTTTTCTTTTTCTTTGAATGGTCCAAAGGATGCGTCCTTCAAGTGGTACCTCAAACCTATTGCCGGTTTTCCATGATTGTTTCAGTTATCTTTTTGCTTTATTCATGCATCGGGCAGTGTGCCATATATTTTTAACATATTTTTGGGTATAATGAGCCCCATTGATATAACACAGTATATTTGAGTTGGGATTTGTGAACTATTATTCAGGTTTGTACATAGCTCTTTATTCAAGAAAAGAAAACTATTTTTATAGTCTTTCTCCTGCTTTCAGCCACCCTCTCTGCATGTCTGGTAGCACTTGGAGCATGCAGTCTTCTGTCATGCCCGTCAAATAAAGTGATACGGATCTCTAATTTTTTCCACAGATTGGTGGGTGCACCATTGGCAAGGAGCTGGACTACCGTTGATATTACACTTTTATGAAGTATTTTGGATGGAAAATATTGAACTTAAACATACACTTTTACAAGTGCGATGGAATATGGATCAAGCTTTCATAGACATTTCATGTTGCAGGGAATATGGTTCCTGAGGTGGATGCAAAAGAAATGGTTCTTCTATTCAAAAAAACAATTAAATACATTTTCTTTCAATCCAAATTATCTTATATCCTCAGAAAAATATTTCTTATTTTGTTCCCTTTCTGTTCCCTTTCTAGCAGGATATCATATGCTTTAATATATTGTTGGGGTTAAAAAATATATTACAGTCTCAGCATATCAAGGATACGTCCACTGATATAAAGGAAGCAACAGCACTGGCGACTTCTCATTTCATTGGTTGGAGTATTCTCATAGGAAATTATTCAAACCATGTCCTTAGCCTATCATATATTACATACTGTTTTCAAAATTTTTTAGCTATTTGATATAATTTACTGGCAATCATGGCAACTTAGCTGGCAACTGAGCCCTCTGTACTTGCAATGAAAATTTGGATATCCTCTTTTTTATGAGTTCTTTCGTATAATGTAGCCAAGGAGTGATAAGTTGCCAAAATCATGAAACATGAGGTTCTTTTGCTTTCAATTGCTAATTGATTTCAGTAAATATCACTATAAGTCTTGCCTTTTTTGTTTTTGAAGAAATAAATTCTATCAATATGACAAGGATTTTTTTTACGTCATTTTGCTTTAGAAGTTGAAACTGATAATATATACGATCTATTTTGTTTGGGACCCAATTTATTTTAAGGCTACCCATATTTTTTTTGATATCCGAAGATGCTTCTTCATTCTAACAATTTCTCTGGCCGAGTATATATTTTGGTTGGTGATGGATGGCTGTGATACAGAGTTCTCTCGTATGAATATAATTCTTAAGTTTTTTCTCCTTTTATTATAAATGGGTTTTGGGATAAGTTGCACTCTACTGACCCTTGGAAGACTAGGAAAGAATGCAACAGAGAGACAGATGGTTAGTTCTCTTCTCTCCTTTTCTCTCATATTTCTCTTCTTTTCTCTACTGTTACTGCAACTTAATTGCTTTATTGCATCGAGGCGGATTATCATTTTTTGGCTACAATTAATTTTTCACCTTAAATCCCTACATGTGAGCTAATCCCACTACCTGTTCTAAGAGCAAAGTCTTCTAGCTGAAGTCTTTGGGTTGAGGACTTCAACATGATATATTCTTTGATTCATGTTAGATTTCTTCTCTTGGCTGGAGGTGCTCTTTCCCTGTTGCTACTTTATATTGGAAGACTATTTTTCCTACTAGCAAAAAAAATTACCACCATCTAGGGATTCTTTCCACATGAGCATGGAGAATAGCTTGTTTAGAATTGAGTCTCTTTGCTAGTGCTTGTGGACGGTATTATGTTATCTTACTCTTTTGAATGCAATTTTGGGTGCAAACGAGTCGAGTTGCTCACATGAGCTACTCAAGCTCGACTTGACTTAGTTATTTTCGAGTCTGAGTCGAACTCGAGTAACTCAAATAGTTTTTCGAGTTGAACTCAAATAGCAGGATACTTAGCTCGAAAGCTCTCAAGTAGCAGGATACTCCGCTTGAAAGCTCGCGAGCCTACTCAAGTTTATATATATTTTTATTAATATTATTTTATTATGATGTATGTATATATATATATATGTATATATATATATGTATATATATATGTATATATATATATATATATATATATATATATATATATATATATATATATATATATATATATATATATATATATATATATATATATATATATATATATATATATATATATATAATTAGTAGGTTAAGGCTTGATTTCGAACTCGAGTATGATTCGGTTGATATTCGAGTCGATCTCGAGTTTTGTCTATTTTTTATTGAGCTGAGCTTGAGCTTGGGATATAAAGATCCGATCGAATTCGAGTCAAATTTTGAGTTAAGTCGAGCTCGAGTTTTTACGATTCGATTGGCTCGATTACAATCCTAGCCATCATCCCCACTGAATGCAGGGAGGAAACTCAACATCTAGTGTTATTGGAATAAGGGAAACTTATTTAAGGGGTTGGATAATCTAGCCTGCAAATCCAAGTCAGCAAATTACCCTTGCAATTGAATAGGGATAACTTCTGACCTTGGAACAAGGCTGCAATCATGTTAATTGGCCAAAAATTGCTTGCTAGGATATGTAAATAGAGAAATCTTTAAATGGGATGAAGATAGCTCCAATTATGATGAATGGAAGGCAAACAACCATTTGATTATATCATGGTTCTTGTTAAATATTTAAGACATATTGCATGAGTTGTACTCATTGAAAGACATTGATTAGGGTCACAATTTTGTAGTCGAAATCTAGATATATGATTAAACAAGATCGCTCTTTTCAATAAATCACTAATAATCTATAGATTGTATGCATAATAAGATACTTTTAGGACATTAAGACCATAAAAATATGCAACTCTGAAATTATTATCCTTAGAAGCTTCAGTCCATGTACTTTTAGGACATTAAGACCATAAAAACATGCAACTCTGAAATTATTATCCTTAGAAGCTTCAGTCCATGTGCCTATCTAGATCTTGCTTAGCTCTAAACCTTTAGCAATCACAGGTCATGCACTACTAGAAGAACTTATTTTAGAAGTCTTCTCTCTCTCTCTCACACACACACACACACACACACTTTTTCTTGAAGAAGGACTAATCCTAGCATTGCCTATGACTCTTCTATCTTTTGGTATGCAAAGATATTAACTTTTGAGACCTAGACCTCGTCTTTTATGGAGGATGGAGGCTCCAAGGTTTCTACTTGGCATCTCAAGTCCTTATTGGACTCAAGAGATGATAAGGATGGTGAGGTGGAATAGGCTTATTAGTCCACCTCTAGAGTCCTGAAAGGACTCTAAAAAAGAGAACAAGGGGTGCTAGCCATCTATGGAGACCAGCCCTTCGCAGTGTACACACTCGTAGAGGGAGTGCACCATCCAATTGGCAAATTAGATAGGAAAGGGAGGCAGTCACCTTTCTAGATTGGCCTCCTTTACTTGGACCTCATCCAAGTAGCAGGTAGGCTCAGCTCAGATTTAATCTTCCTTGGCCTAGTCTAGCCTAATTTTTATATTCGAGTCAATTCCTCAGCCCAAACTCTTCTTTTAATTTGGTCATGATTTTTTTTGATCCAATTTATTAGAAAAATTTCAACTGGAATCTTATTCTAGATGACTTTGATCAAATGGCATATACCAAATGCATTGCTAGGATGAATCAACCTAGATTCTTGTTTACTAATAACTTGCCTCTTCAGGTCCATGTTAGTCACACATCAGCAATGAGGCCTAACATAGGATATGCCCAAGTGCATGACTAAAATCTCTTGGTGAGAAGAATAGAATTATTTGGTCTCATTGTTCCTGCACAAGCTATATGCCACAATTTTTCTCCCATTATTTTAGTACTTTTGTATGAGTATTGGGTATTGCACTTTCAATACCCTATTCATATGATATTATGACTAACTAGAATCCTAGATTATGTCAAATATTCTTTTATATGTACAAATTTTTTGAAAATAATTAATTATTAGCTACAAAAATTTTGTAAAAATTATTATTTTCAAAACTTTGCAAGTTACTGCTCCAGTCTTGAGTCTTAATGTTTGACCATGTCTTTGTTGTAATATGGATATTATGCCATTATAATGGTTATCATATTGGACAACTAGACTATCACATGCATTTGGATCCAATAAACTACCATACTTCATATTAAGGACATAGTCCAAGATATTATTATCGATACACAAGTTTGATTGTAAATTCACTGACCTCCAGAATATGGCAAGATGTCCCATTATTCATGCTAATAGATCACTCGCAAGTTGTGTGCTTGGTTCATAACTTTACCCCTACCAGTGCTTTGTGAGATGAGTTGCTAGTATTGATTGTTCAATGTAATAGCATATATAGGTGTCAGTGTGACATCTCACGTCAACAAAGGAGGAACATAAAATTAATATCTATCTCAACAACTTTACAAATGTGATGCCCAATTTTACTCATGCTATGAGTATATTTTGAATATCTAGGAATATGCAATCCTCTTTATGGAAAACACTCTCCATCCATGAAATGCTAATAGACATTTTTCTAGCTCCAAGGATGATATATGACACATACCCTCTATTGTTTATAATTGCGTATAGAAAGAAGATAGACATCTCATATCAATAATTCTTTATATTAAGTATACAAATGGCTTTTAGAGTATATACTACTTTCGACATTCTCCAACTTACTCTCAAACATATAGTGCATTTTTGCATCCTTATGATATTTCATTATGAAAATCTTCTTGTAGCATAAGCTACCTCAGCAAATACCTTTGCATAATATATACAATTAATTAATTTCTAGGGCATAGAAGTAGTGAGCAGAACTTATAGTTATATCATCATTGATCCATTGAACCAAAAATACCTTTTAAACAATATCCAGAAAAAATTATCTAAGTAGAAGGGCTATCTGTCATTTCAAATTCTTACTTTATGCATACATGAACTGATTATTCTATGAAAAATATAGCAACAAATTTATATTCACATAATTGTGAAGGATAGAAACTCCAACTTAATATATGGATTATCCTAATACAAGAAAAGTCCAACTCTTCTTTTTAAGATCTATCTTGTAAATGAAATACACACACTAAAGTTCAACAAAATCAATCCATAGATAAAGAAGTGAATTGATGGTCATAAAATCATTACAAGGGAAGATGGTATAACTTGGGTGTTTGCTATCAGATGATATTTTTAATTACCTTGGAGAATAAGTAGGTGGAGATCGTACCTTACTTACTCCGATCAAAGCTATATTGAAAGGAATCTTTTGAGGTAATCAATTCCTTATACTTCTTTAGTACACTGAGTTCTTACTTGCACTTCAATTTGGCAATGAAAAGAAATCAACTAGTCGTCTCCTTTGACTTTCAATGAATATGCACAATAGGAAAGTTCCTACTAAATATGTTAAAGATAGCATATCAACAGGAAGTATAGATATCCATGGTCAACTCATCCTGGAGTCAAAATATAGGTTGAACATATGGTATCATCCATATTATAATAATCATTAGTATTAAAATGATTAAATCACTCTTCATCATTCATAAATCAAATGATACAACCATCGGGGGTGTTTGATCATCCAAATGGGATCATCACGATAATCTAAGATCACCAATGATCATCATCCTAAGGTACTTCGATCTTCAATGATCTAAGATTATTGTATTTGCTATGTTTTGGTTTAGTAAGATATCCATGAGTAACCTATTTAGCATGCCATGAGAATTTAAAAATAATACCAAAAATATCCTTGATATATTCTACAACTTATGTTTTATAACCTCTTATTTTTATGCCAAAAGTTGGCCTAAGTTCGAGCATGTGTTTGGTGTTCTGGTCTTAAGACATGCTACAGAACCCAGGTTGGAAATATTATGCCTTGTTTCCAATCAGTATTGCTTGCTAAGTCACATGTATGCATGTAGTATGATGTTTGTATGATGCATTTGCGCTATGAATGACTTATTTCTGCAACAGTCCCGCAATCAAGGATAGGTTATGTTTCATGATAAGCTACTAAAATTAATCTTTAGAACTTCGACAAGTGCACAATCTATTCTATCGCAAAGAAACCATAAAAGAAATGCATTTTTTTCCATCAATTGAGAACTGATATTGTTGATACCTCGTTGTTGGACTTTGAATTCCATAGGATGTAGAACCCATCATATAGAGATAGGAGCTTTCGAAAATGGATGCATATTTCTAAAATAGAAAAAATTCAACTTTTGGGTATTTGAAGCAGTTATTTTGCCTTTGTTTTGTTAAATTATTAGGGCAAGCATATCTTCAATATGCATTGCCTGAGTTGGAATTGAATTTTACGGACATTGTAATGGTAAAATCTAGTTTCGATATACTCCCAAGTTAGACTAGAATGTTTGTTTGCAAAGGCTAGGGTTATTTTCAAGGATCTGGATATCTAACAAAAATCTACTATTCTCGTGAAAGCAACCAACCACTGAACCACTATATATTGTTGTTGGTATATATAGGGGGTTTATTTTTTTCTAAAGTTTTTAGGCCATTAAATCTTCATTTAATGTATATTATGATATTTCATATTTTAATTATTATTTTATATAAAATATATTTTTAAAAAAATGAAATGCAATTTTTAGATATTTTCACAACTTTATTGCTAAAAATATTTATACTGCTACATTTATATATAATTTTTCTTATAAGCATTTTAAAACATAGATAATTCATGATTATTTTTTATGTATGCTATATTTAAAAAAATAATGATAATATTTGATAAAAATAATTAATTTTTTTATATTATATTTTTATTTCAAAATAATTTAATCTTAGATAATTTATATGAATATCCATTCAAACTAATAACTTGCACTCTTGACTAGGTTTGTCTTTATGTGGGTTTAGTAACCATGCTGTAAATCTTTAGTTATCTTGTATCCCATGCAATCTATATGGTGAATTAGGTTACCATTCTTTATGCTAATATAATTAATATTTGTTTCATCACTAAGCTGCACTAGAAGTTTGATTTATTTTTAAATAATATCCAACTTATATATATATATATATATATATATATATATATATATATATATATATATATATATATATATACATACTTGTATCTATATTTGATTGGGACAAATATGGATATACTTAATATCCTATTTATATCCATATCTGATTAAAATAAATATAAATATTAATTTTGATATTGTTTAATATATATCCATATCACTACAAGAAAAAAGGTTATTAGCGATAGCTAAATGCTGTCACTAATAAGGGGTCTACCATTGATAAAAGTTCGTTAGATAAATTCTTATCACTAATTATCATTATTAATAATAGCAAAACTCCCATCACTAATAAAGATAATTAGTGACGGACATTCTTATCACTAATATTATTTTATTTTATTTTTATAATTAAAATTTTAAAATACTATTAGCAATAGCATATCCTGTCACTAATGTTATTTCTAATATTTTTTTTATTTTATTTTTTAATTTAAATTTGAAAAAAATATTAGCAATGGCATCTTCCATCTCTAATGCCATTGCTAATATTTTTTTATTTTATTTTTTTAATTTAGATTTAAAAAACTATTAGTGATGGCAGATGCCGTTGTTAATGCCATCATTAATAGTTTTTTTAATTTTTTTTAAAATTTAAAATTTAATTTTTTATTAGTATACAAAAAGGATCGATTCAGTGGACGACCTCTTTATCAGGGGAAGATCCATGAGTCGACCCCTACTGTCCTGCCATTTAAAAATATAAACGGAATGTTTATATTCTATCGCAGGAGATGACCCATAGATCGATCGCTATGCCAAGGGACCCATAGGTCGATTTTTCGTAATAGCTAGTTTTTCAACATTAAAATGAAAAGTTGAGGTGGAAAGCCATTGGATACATTCCGTATGTAGTTATGCCTCAGCATAATTAATTAGAACCTTATGATGTTGCATAATGGCTTCAACAAATATTTGTGCTGCAGCTTAGCCTAATATAAAGCCCTAGGCGTTTGTTCAGAACCTAACAAATGATGGTTTTTAAAGCTAAGAACTGGATTGAGTGTCTTCCACCAAGCAGAATGCAAAGCAAATCCAAAAACACATGTGGTGTCTGAATAATATTTAAGGCTACAGGTTGAGAAAATTTAAACAATTTACAAACCAAGACCAGGTCTTTAGTAAATCCTGCGTTCTAGTTCTACATGTTATCGGTATATATCAGATACTAGCCAAACAATTTGAATAGGGAATCATATTGCTAAATAACAAATAGCATATAACATAAATTCATACAAAGAAAAAAAAAGGCTTCATATTTGTGACACTAAAATGGTGGTAGATAGGACGGCTTACGATTTGCTGGAGCCACTGACCCCCTGATCACAATTGCTAATCCTGCAATGCAAAACCAGAAGAGTGAGATTAAATTCTAATTGAAACAGATCGTAACAGAACCGATTCCATAATCTAGAAACAAACCACCCAAAATTCCTTGAAAGATTCCTAGAGCGTATATAATCAATATTTATTTCATTCAAGATGTTGGGGCCCCAATCAACAGCCAGCAACATGGGATTAGGAGAAAGGGTCAACAAGCAAAATGCTTCAAGAAATCAATATCTGGAAATTGAAGAGAGACATGGATCAGACCTTGGTCTTTGGGGTTTGAAGCCATCGAGGTTGCCAAGCTTGAAAGCCAGCAATCACGAAGAGGGAAAATGGTGGGCTCACCATAAAGCTTGCGCTGCACGTAGAACCAAACACATTAGGAAATAAAGAGATGGGGATAGACAAAAGCACTAGAAGGAAGAAGTTGGTGGATTCTGATAGCGATCAGACCTACTAGTTTTAGGATGCAATGAGGGAGCTCGGGGAGATGGGTCGAATGCAGCTGCGGAGAGGTGGGCTGGAGGGAGGCGGCTGAAGCTCAAGGAGGCAGCCACGGAGAGGCAGGCCGGGGGTAGGTGGCTGAGGCTCATGCCTCAAAAAGGCAATTGCATAGAGGCGGGCCAGAGAGAGGTGGCAAGTGGCCAGGGGCTCATGATCGGGAGCTCAAGGAGGCGATCAAGGGGAGGCAGGCCGAGTGCAGATGGGGGGAGATCTCTGGGGGCTCAGGGAGGTAGCCACAAGAAACAAGCAGGGGGAGGCAGCCAGGGCCAGCCGGGGGAGGTAGTCAGGGGCTTAGGAAGGTGGCCACAGAGAGGAAGGAGGGGAGGCGGGGGGAGACTGGGAGCTTGCGATCGAGGGCTCGAAAAGATGGAAGGCTGCCTGAGGCTCGGAGAGGTGGGTTGGGGGGAGGCAGTCGAAGGCTCAAGGAGGCAGCCAGGTACTTGGGGACACCAAATCCAATGGTGCACTAGAGGAAAACGAGGACTGGAGGCTGGGAAGAGAGGAGAGTGGTAGGGGGATTGGAGGGCACGCGGTGGGGGATAAAAATGCTAGGGGGACAGGGGTGTTGGGAAAACGAGGGCATAGTGGGGTGGAGGAAAATGAGGGCATATGGTAGAAAAAAATAAGGACGAAAAGATTATTATCGATGATAAATTACCATCGCTAATAATTTTTTTCTATCACTAATAATTATATTTTAAAATAAATTTATTAGTGATGACAAAATACCGTCACTAATAATTTTATTTTATTACTAATAATTATATTTTAAAATAAATTTATTAGTGATGGTAGGATGTCATCACTAATAATTTATTTTCATCACTTATAATTATAAATATATATTAAAAAATAAAATTATTTATTAGTGATGGAAAAAATACCATCTTTAATGATTTTATTCCATTAGTTATAAGACTTGCCATCGCTAAATGCTATCACTAATTTTAAATTTTTTTATTTTTTGAATATAATATAATTTTAAAATTTAAAACCTATCTTTATCACTTAATATCTAAATAATTATCGTTAAAATATCATCATAAAAAACCATCTCGATCCAATATCCCTAGCTATATCAATCAATAAAATTTAATTTTGATGGTTATGAATGATCGTATGATGATCTGATGGATAGAGATCATTGATGATTCCAAAAATTTATAACGATGATCTTAATGATATTTATAGTATGCTATCAAAATTTTACTTCAATCAGACATCATTATCATGATCAATCTAGTATAAGATGATTTGGATCGTTAAATAAAAAATGAGTGATCAAAAAGCTAAATGATGTTTGATTAAGATAATTTTTTAGATAAATGATCTTTGTTATTACTCTAATTATTTGTACGATATAATTATTATTGCTCTAAGAATTGATTTTGATGATTACAAAGTATTTGAGGAAATTACTAATGAATTTAGCTTGAAAAAAGATTTTTTGTATTTCAGAAGCAAAATCATAATTTTATCAAGTTTTGATCTGAGAGCCTCAAGAGCAGGTATAGAAGATTTCTAATCTTTTGGAGGCAGTCCCATGATTTTTGAATGCTTATTTTAGGAGAAAATCAAGTTTGAAGCGAAAGGATTGACCTCTAGGTCATTTCCTACTGAAAAAGGCTATTTGGCACGCTGTCTCTATGCCAAGGATCAATCCCAGAGTCGATCTCTGTTGTTTCGAAGGCTAAAAATATAGAACGGCTATTTTTCTGAATTTTATCTCAGAGATCGATCTTGAGGTCGACCCCTGTGCCATGAGTCAACCCATGAGTCGATCCCTGCAATGAAAATTTTTCTGCAATGGCTATTTTTTTTTGGTAGGTTTTAATGGTTTCTTTAATATCTCCAACGGCTACAAATCTTGCCCAGGATTCTCTCCTCCACCTATTGAAGATTCAAAAAAATTTAAATAGAAAAAAATATAAGAGATTGGTGTGATTCAATTTCAGCCATAAGCAAAAATCATCTTTAAGCAAAAAAGTCTTTGTTTCAAGTTCACCTACCTCTCAAGAGCTCTTTCAAATCTTCAACAACCTAGAGAAAAATCAGAGAAGCTTCTTCCATTATTGTGAAAAACATTCTTAAGATTTTATTTGCTCACAAAGGAAGCTAAACTTGTATTTGATTGTCATTAAATTTTTTACTCTGCTTTACTATTTTGATTCAAGTTTTGGGGGGTTCCAAAACTTAGGAAGGTTAATCCTAACCTTGAATAGGATTGTATTAGGTTGGCTTGTATTCGAAAAATAAGTGTTCTAGCTTGGAATAGCTAAGGTTGAAGGTTTTCAATGGTGTATTCAGTTTGAATATAGTTAGTGGATTTTAATTCCCAAGTAGGAGCTTGGAGAGTAGATGTAGGTATAAGAAAAGTATCGAACCATTATAAATCTTGCTTATTTGTGATGTGCTTGCTATCTTTCTTTTCTTAGTTTGTTAAATTCTTGCTTTCTAATCTTTTATTTTTTTCTAACCTAAATCGCTTCACACATCTTACATATCATCATTCAATCTTGATATCTTTAAATTAACTTTAAAATTTTAAAAACTCAATTCACCCCCCTCTTGGGTTGCATAGCTGGGCAATAAGTGGTATCAGAGCTTGGTGCTCTAGCTCTACTTTGATTTAACCATCAAAGAGCCAAAGATCTATGACAACCCAAGTTAGTATTTCTCTGGCTGAGGGGCAGTCCACAAATCGATCTTCACATTTCAATGGAACAAACTATATCTATTGGAAAGTTCAGATGAAAATTTTCATACAAACACTTAACTATGATATGTAGAGTATCATAGTTAATGGACCATACAAACCCACTAAGATAATTGATAGTGAGGAATCAATCAAACCCAAAAAGGAATGGGATGAGATTGATAAGAAAATGGCTCAACTCAATATAAGAGCCATGAATGTTTTATATTGTGCTCTAGATGCTAATGAATTTAATTGTATTTCAACATGCATGTTGGCTAAGAAAATATGGGATAAGTTAGAAGTAACTCATGAAGGCATTAATCAAGTTAAGGAGTCAAAAATTAACATGCTTGTGCACAAATATGAACTTTTCAAAATGGAGCATGATGAGTCAATAACTATAATATTTACTAGATTTATGGATATTATAAATAATTTTAAAAGTCTTGGTAAGTCTTATTCTAATAGTGACCTTGTGAGGAAGATTATTAGGTTTTTGCCAAGAACATGGGAGACCAAAGTGACTGCAATTCAAGAAGCCAAAGATTTGAATGTTTTACCCTTGGAGGAGCTTCTAGGATCACTAATGATGCACGAGCTAAGCATGAAACAACATCAAGAAGAAGATGTCAAGAAAAAGAAGATAATAGCTCTTAAATCCACCACTCAACAAGATAAGAAATATGATGAAACAGAAGATAAAGAACAAGATGAAGAAATAGCCCTTATCACAAGAAAGTTTAAGAGATTTTTGAAGAGAAAATAAGGGATGAGGAAGAGGCTACCTACCAAAGGGGAGCATAGTAAGAAAAAGAATAGGAAGCAACCCCTTATTTGCTATGAATGTAAGAAGCCGGGACACTTTAGATTTGAATATCCTCAACTTAAAATGGTTTCCAAGAAATACAAGAAAAAGGCTATGGTGGCAACATGGAGTGATAGTGACGACTCAAGCTTCGAAGAGGAAGAAGCTCATGAACAAGCCAACCCGTGCCTTATGGCATATGAGAATGAGGTAAGTGCTGAAATCTCAAATAAATTTATATTTGAAGAACTTCAAGAAGCCTTCTATGATTTAGTAGATGATTTAAAGAAGTTAGAAACTAAAAATAAAGAACTAAAATTAAAAAATCAAGTCTTGTTAAAAGAAAATGAAACTATCTTAAGTGAAAAATTAGTCTTAATTCAAGAGAATCTAAATTTGAAAAATAAAATTGGCAATTTAAAATCGATAGTTAAAAAATTTATTTTGAGTTCAAATAAACTTTATATGATTCTTGAAAATCAAAAGACTATTTATGATAAGACTGGTCTAGGCTATAACCCCCTAAAAAAATAAAAAATTCAAAAAAATATTTTTATAAATTCATAAAGTAATAAATTTTTAAATATTACTTGCTTTAAATATGGTAAACTAGGATACAAATCTTATACACATTTCTCTAACAATTCAAATATAAAGAAAATATGGATTTCAAAAGGAACCATTATGACTAACCTTAAAGGACCCAAGAAAACTTGGGTACCTAGTGTTGAAAAGATGCAATCTTTCCACACGGATCGGTATGGTCGCTAGTGATTAGCCAAGCAATAAGAAAGTACTTCTTAGAGATTTCTATGGAAGCACGATCAAATAAATCAAGAAATAGAGAAGAATAGAAGAAGAGATTTTTAGGAGAAAAGAGCTTTTATTCAGTATATTTCAGCATACTTACAACCTTGACATATTTTCAGTATATATACTTTATAAAAGATCAAGCCCAAGCTCATAGAAAAACTTTCCAAATCCAAACAACCCACGTACACAAAATAATAACTCATGAAAACTGAATCGATCTGATTTCAGACTGAGCTGGCCAACCTGCGACTGGGTCGGCTCAGTCTAGTCTCCTGCGATTGGGTCGGCTCAGTCTGGACTAAGCCGACCTAGTTGTGTATCATGTCAATAGTCCAAAAATGCTACTTTCTATCTAAATTTTTTTTCTGAGACCTAGCCGACCCAGTCCTAGATTGAGTTGACCCAGTTCTCAACTGAGCTGGCTCAATCTTAGAGTGAGCCGGCTCAGTTTTTAAACTTTACTATTAAGACTGATTCTTTTTTCAGCTCGCTCCTATCTTTTCATGACCTATCTTCTCATATTTTCAAGACTTGGAAGTACCACTTCTAAGCTCACATTCTTCATCTTGGTGCTTTCAAGTTCTTGTGAACTCATCTCTTCTCAATAGACCCATCCATGCCACACATCTTTGAAAGCTATCTTTGGAGAGTACCTTCGTGAGTGCATCAGACTGATTCTCCTTGGTATGGACCTTCATTAGTTCCACTTTACCTTCCTCCATCAGCTCTCTGATCCTATGGTACTTCACGTCTATATGCTTTGTGCGTGCATGATAGACTGGATTCTGTGCCAAGAACAAAGCACTCTGACTATCACTAAATAGTGTAATCTTGCTCTGCTCCATCCCCATCTCATCAATCAGCCTTCTAAGCCAAAGGACTTCCTTTGTAGCCTCCATTATCTCAATGTACTCGACCTCTACGGTAGACAAGGCCATGATTGACTGAAGGATTGATCTCCAAGACACCAGTCCACTATATATGCAAAAAAGGTATCCAGTAGTGGACCTCCTTGTATCAAGATCACCAGCATAATTTGTATCAACAAATCCTTTCAGAGGATCTAAACCTTCATACATCTTCATAGATTGTTCTCCAAATCCTTCTGGTTGCCCACCAAACATCAAACCATAATCCCTTGTTCCATGCAGATATCTCAATATCCATTTCAATATTTTTCAACGTTCCTTCTCAGGGTTAGCCATGTATCTAATAATCATACTCACAGCATGTGCTATATCTGATCTACAGCACACCCTACTGTACATCACACTACCTGCAATATTTGCATAAGGGACTCGTTCCATGTACTCTCTCTCTCCTCTTCCGACTGGGGGCACTGTAACTTGGAGAGAGACATATGGCTCGACAATAGCATCTCTATAGGTTTGGTCTTCTCTATCCCAAACCTCTCCAGAATCTTCTGGACATACTTTTCTTGTGACAAATAGATCACTCCTTTGTACCTATCTCTGCAAATCTCCATTCCAAGAATTTTCTCAGTTGGATTCAAATCTTTCTTCTCAAATTCAGATAATAATATTCTTTTCAACCTTTTCACAACATCCATGCTTCTACTGGCTATGAGCATATCATCTACATATAATAATAGGTACAAGACATCCTCCTCATCTACATCCTTGACATAGATACAACAATCATGTTCACATCTACTGAAATTCAGGTTCAAGACAAAGCTATCAAACCTTCGATACCACTGACGAGGGGATTGTTTCAAGCCATACAAAGACTTTCTGAGTAAACACACATTTTCTTCCTGTCCCATCTTTATGAAACTATCTAGCTGCTTCATATAGATTCTTTCATCTAAAGTTTCATAAAGAAAGGCCATCTTCATGTCTATTTATTCCAATTCTATGTTATGGTGTGCCACCAGTGATAGCAAAATTCGAATAGATGTATGATGCACCATAGGAGAGAAAATTTTTATGTAGTCAATTCTTTTGCTTTGTGAGTATTCCTTTGCTACCAGTCTTGCTTTGAATCTGACTCCACCTTATTCTAAAGGTGCTTCTTTCTTTGTGAATACCTACTTTGAGCCAATAGATCGAGCACCCTTTGAAAGATCCACCAGCTGCCATGTCTGATTCTTCTCAAGTGATTCCATCTCCTCCATCATGGCCTGTATTCATGAATCATGATCATCACTCTCCATGGCCTCTGTATAATTCTCTGAATCTTCATTAGCAGTGATGAGTGTATAGAAGATAACCTCATCAATGTCATATCTGATCGATCTCCTAATAGTATGCTGGGGCTTGTGTAAAGCCACTTCCACTGGCACATCTCTGACTGATGTCTGTGGCTGCTCCTGCACATCTATCTAAACTGCTGGTCCTTTATGCTAATTTTCAATATGAGATAATACTTTTCTGCCCAGCTTTACCTCAATAGGAACACTCCTGTAAGTGGATGTAACCTGCATGCCATCATTCTCTAACTGACCATCGCTGTTCACCTTTGTTTCTCTAGTTCCATCTATCCTAGACCTCCTTAAGATGTTCTTCTCATCAAAGATAACATTTCTGCTGATCACTGACTTTGATGCCTGAGAGTCCTACAGCAGGTACCCCTTGACTCCTTGTGGATATCCTATAAATATCATCTTTTGAGATTTTGGATCTAATTTGCTCTTCTCGGTTGCCTCCACATGTGCATAGACTGTGCAATCGAAGACTTTCAGATGGCCAAGCTCCACCTTCTTTCCACTCCAGATCTCCTTTGGAATACCTCCATTCAACTTATAATGAGGGAACCTGCTCATAAGAAAATAAGAAAAAATTAGAGCATCACCCCAAAAGGACTTTGGGAGTGATGTCTATAGCCTCAAACTCCGTGCCTTCTCGATTAGTGTCTAGTTCATCCTCTCCACGACACCATTTTGCTGGAAAGTCATCTTCACCGTGTAATGACGTTTGATGCCATTTTTCTCATAGTACCTCCTAAACTTCAGGCTAGTATACTCTCCTCCATTGTTCGACCTCAGACACTTTATCTATCTCCCTGACTTCTTCTCTATTTCAGCTTTTCAGGCTCTGAACCGAGCAAACACCTCTGATTTTTCTCTGATCAGATAAATCCACACCTTCCTTGAGAAATTATCAATGAAAGTAATAAAGTATTTTACCCCACCTCTAACTGATACAGGAGCTGATCTCTACATATTTGAGTGCACTAAATCCAGCACTCCCTCGCTGAGCTTGATACTTTTGGCAAACTTCATCCTATCCTGTTTGCCAAAGATACATGACTCATAAAGATCTGTGCCCTCCTTCTTTAGGGCTAGGATCATACCTCTTCTGCTTAGTTCTGTGAGCCCACGGTCACTCATATGATCCATCCGATAGTGCCACAGTCGATATAAAATCTACTCCTCCTATGCCGCTGCTAGCACCTCTGCACTATCATTTACCACTGAGCCTTTCATTCTATAAAGATTGTTGCTCAGTCTTCTACCTCTCATCATCATCAAAGCTTTCTTGAAAATTTTCAAACATCCACTCCCAGCCTGGCTACTAAAAACATAATCCTACTCCTCTATGTAGCCCAAAGAAATCAAATTCTTTTTCAACTCCGGTACATGCCTGATATTTGATAATGTACGAATGATCCTATCGTACATTCTCATCTTGATAGAGCCAAGTTCAGCTACTTTGCATGGATGACCATCTCCAAGGCTGACACTTGCACCATCGGCCTTTTGGTAGGTAGCAAACCACTCTCGATGAGAAATATAGTGGTACGAGCATGTTGAATCTAATATCTACATAGTATTGCACTTTATGGATCCATCTGATACAACTAGCAGGTCTTCTTCACTACTCACAGAAGCTATATCATCTTCCTTGTTGGCCTTCCCTTTTTCTGATCTCAAAAGGGGACAATCTCTCCTCAGGTGTCCAGGCTAATGACATTTATAATATTTCAATGTCATCTTCCTCTGATCGCGAGACTTTAACTTGCCCTTGGATTTTCCTCTTATCTTCTCCTTTGATCTTTTCTATCTTTCGTTCACAGCTAAGATCTCAGACTTAGGATCTTTCTTACAGATCTTCTCCCTTTGCTCATTTGATCTGAGCACACCAACAATCTCTTCATAGTTTAGGGTCTCTTTCTCATAAACTAAAGTTGTTATGAGACCATCATATGAACCTGGGAGAGAACATAATAGTAGCAATGTCCGATCCTTCTCGTCGATCTTCACATCCAAACTCATCACCTCAGAACACACCTGATTGAACCTTTGAATATGTGCAACAAGATCTCCTTCTTCAGGCATCCTCAAACTATACAGCTATTTTTTCAACCATAGCTTGTTTGTCATGTTCTTTTTTATGTATGTGTTCTCTAGTCTCTCCCAGAGCTCCTTTGCCGTAGTCTCTGTGCAAACCTCGAGCAAAATCTGATCGACCAAGCACATCCAGATTGTGCTAAAAGCAATTTTCTCCAACTCTTTTCAATCCTCAGCACTGATCTTTTTCGATCTTTCTTTTGTCAAGACCTTGTAGATCCTTTGCTGAACCAACAAGTTCTTTACTCTTTGCTGCCATAGGATAAAGTTTTCCTTGCCGTCGAACTTCTCAAAATTTATCTTTAATCTACTTGATCCCATGACTTCAAACAAGTCAAGAATAGATCCCTAATGCCCTTCACCATTACACACCTGTAAAACTATCCTTCATAGAAGATCTAACTAGTTCTAGATCCTCTTTTCAAACTTTTGTATCACCATTCCTCCATGTAAACAATCTCCACCTCACTTTAGAGACAACCATGAAGCAAACTAAAAGTTTTTAGGATAAAACTTGGTGCAATAGATTCTGGATGTAGTAAACCATAGGTGTCTTTCTTCCTTCCATGCGACACTGCTCTGATACCAAATATTGGAAATATGTGCTCTTTCCATATGGATCGGTATGGCCGCTGGTGATTAGCCAAGCAAAAAGAAAATACTTCTCAGAGATTTCTGCGGAAGCACGATCAAATAAATCAAAAAATAGAGAAGAAGAGAAGAAGAGATTTTTGAAAGAAAAGAGCTTTTATTCAGTATTTTTCAGCACACTTACAACCTTGACCTATTTTCAGTATATATACTTTACAAAGGATCAAGCCTAAGCTAATAAAAAAACTTTTCAAATCTAAACAATCCACATACACAAAATAATAACCCACAAAAACTGAGCCGACCCAGTTTTAGACTAAGCTGGCTAACCTACGACTGGGACTGAGCCGACCCAGTTGTATACCATGTCAATAGTCCAAAAATACTACTTTCTATCTAAATTTTTTTCTGAGACCTAGCCGACCCAGTCTTGGACTGAGCCAATCCAATTTTCAACTGAGCCGGCTTAGTCTCAGAGTGAGCCGGCCCAGTTTCTGAATTTTACTATTGAGACTGATTCTTCTTCTGACTCACTTCCATCTTTCCATGATCTGTCTTCTCATATTTTCAAGACTTGAGAGTGCCACTTCTGAGCTCACACCTAGAGTAAGGATTTGATTTTGCATGTAGGTATGTCTTAAATTTGAAGAAGAAAATCGAAGATGGTATCTTGACAGCAGATGCTCAAGATAAATGATCGGTGATGAGTTTCAATTCATCACGCTTGATGCTAAAAATAGAGGGATGGTCATATTTAGAGATAATGACAAAGAAAAGATCATTGGTATAGGTTATGTCGGTATCACTCCCTCTAAGTATATTGAAAATATTTTATTAGGAGATGGTTTAAAACACAATCTCTTAAGTATTAGTCAACTTTGTGTCAAAGGTTATAAAGTTATTTTTGAATCTTCATTATGCAATATAACTAGTTTCAATGATGATCGCATTAAATTTGTTGGTCATAGGCATGATAATGTTTATATGGTAGATTTGAATGATCTTTCTATGATAAACATGCAATGTCTAGTAGCTATGAATGCTAAAATTAATGAGATTAGTTGGCTTTGGCATCGTAGGCTTGCACACATTAGTATGCATTCACTTTTAAAGCTTATCAAAAAGAAATTAGTTACCGATTTACCAAAATTAAATTTTAAAAAAGATAAAATTTATGATGTATGTCAACTAGGTAAACAAACAAGAATTTCATTCAAATCTAAGAATATTATTTCAACTTCTAGGCTATTAAAATTTTTGCACATGGATTTGTTTGGTCTTACAAGAATAACAAGCTTAGGTGAAAAATGTAATGATTTTATAATTATCGATGACTACTCATATTTTACATGGATTTTTTTTTTGACACACAAAGATGAAACTTTTCATATTTTCACAAAGTTTTATCAAAAAGTTATAAATAAAAAATATTTTTTAATTCAAAGCATTCGAAGTGATCATGGAATCAAATTTAAAAATTAAGATTTTAAAAAATTTTATGATGAAAAAGAAATTAGTCATAATTTTTCAGCACCTAGGACACCCCAACAAAATATAGTAAAAAAAAAATAGAACTCTAGAAGAAATGGCCCATACTATGCTATGTGAAAGCAACCTTCCAAGATACTTTTGGGCGAAAGTAATTAACACAGCATGTTACATCTTAAATCGTATCCTAATCAGACCAATTTTAAAGAAAATATCTTATGAGCTTTGGAAAGGAAGAAAACCTAACATTGCATATTTTCATATTTTTGGTTGCCGATGTTTTATTTTGAACAATGGTAAAGAAAAACTAGATAAATTTGATGCAAAATCTGATGAAGCTATTTTCTTGATTACTCCTCTTCTAGTAAAGCTTTTAGAGTTTTTAACAAAAGAACCTTAGTAGTAGAGGAGTTAATACATATTATTTTTGATGAGACTAATGATCTTCCATCAAGAAAGAGTGAGAGTATTGATGATGCAGATCCTCTTATAGAAGGATTGAAGGAGATCATCCTAAAGGATTCAATAATTCAAAATAAAGAAAATCATGAAGACAAGCAAGAAATTGAGGATGAAGGACAACAAAGAACAACCTCAAGGTACAAATGATCTTCCAAAAGAAGGGAGGTATGTTCACAATCACCCCAAAGAACTAATTATTGGTGATCCTACACATGGGGTAAGAACTTGCTCTTCACTTAGAGATGCATATAATCATTTTGCATTTGTTTCTCATTTTGAACCCAAAACCATTGATGAAGCCAAAAAAGATTATAATTGGATAAATGCAATGCAAGAGGAACTTAATCAATTCGAAAGAAATAATGTATGGACCTTAGTATCAAGATCTAAAAATTAAGAGGAACTTAATTAATTCAAAAGAAATAATATATGGGTCTTAGTATCAAGACCTAAAAATTATCCAATAATTAGTATAAAATGGGTATATAGAAATAAATTGGATGAAAATAGAAATGTAGTTAGGAATAAAGCAAGATTAGTTGCAAAGGGTTATAATCAAGAAGAGAAAATTGATTTTGATGAAATCTTTGCACCTGTTGCTAGACTAGAAGCAATTAGACTTTTACTTGCTTATGTATGCTTTATGAATTTCAAACTATTTTAAATGGATGTTAAAAGTGCTTTTCTAAATGGATATATTACCAAAAAAGTTTATGTAGAACAACCTCCTAATTTTGAAAATCATATTTTTTTAAATTATATTTTTAGATTAAACAAAGCATTATATGGTTTAAAACAAGCACCTAGGGCTTGGTATGAAAGACTAAGTAAATTCTTGCTTAATAATGGATTTTCAAGAGGAAATGTAGATACAATCTTTTTCATTAAAAGAGATCATGATGACATCTTAGTAATACAAATATATGTTGATGACATTATATTTGGATTTATTAATGAAACTTTATATCAAGATTTTGCTAAGTTCATGTAGGGAGAGTTCGAGATGAGCATGATAGATGAACTAACATTCTTCCTCAGACTTCAAATCAAATAAATAAAAGAAGGAATCTCCATCACTTAAAGCAAGTACACAAGAGAACTACTCAAGAGATTTAGGATGGAGAGCTCCAAAGCAGTTGGTACCCCCATGAGTCCATCATGTAAGCTTGACAAGAATGAAGGAGATAAAAGTGTTGATCAAAAATTTTATAGAGGCATGATTGATTCTTTATTGTATTTAACTGCTAGTAGACTAGATATCATGTTTAATATTTATTTATGTGCATGATTTCAATCTAATCCAAAAGAATTATATTTAAATGCTGTAAAAAAAATACTTAAATACCTAAAAGGAACTTAATCCATAGATTTATGGTACTCTAAGAATTCATCAATCGATTTAATTGGATATTCAGATGCAGACTTTGCTAGATATAAATTAGATAGAAAAAGTACTAGTGAAACTTGCCAATTTCTAGGATTTAACTTAATCTCTTGGTTTAGTAAGAAGCAGAATTTGATAGCATTTTCTATGGTCGAGGTCGAATATATTGCAGCCAAAAATTGCTGTGCATAAATCTTGTGGATTAAGCAATAACTTGAGAACTTTGGCATCAAACTAAATAAAACTTCTATAAGATGTGATAATACTAGTGCCATAAATCTAACTAAGAATTCAATACAATACTTTAGATCAAAATACATTAAAATAAGACATCATTTCATAAGAAAGCATGTTCAAAATAATGACATAATTCTTGATTATGTTTGAATTAAAAATTAATTGGCTGATATTTTTACTAAGGCCTTAAGTGAAGATAAATTCTATGAGATTAGAAGAGAATTAGAAATTCTTGATCTCCTAGCCTAAACATTTTTATGATTTCAAGCTTAAATCTATCAAAAATGACATTAATCTTTATCTTGAGCCTATATCTCAAATTTTCTATCTAAAAAAGCTCAAATCTAACCTTCCTTGATCATTCTCATGAATGAAATTTTAATCCTTAAAATCTTATATTTTTAAAAAATTTTTCCATCTCTCTTGAATCTTTGAAGTTCAAAATAATTTTGTTTAATGCATTTATATTATGCAAAAAGGGGGAGATGTGTTTTTAATTTATGTTGTTCATAAATAGAATTTGAAAAAAAAGAGAAAAGATATTCATTCTAAATTTATTGTGTTCTTTCAAAATGGGAAAGAAAAACTAAAAGATAAATTTATCCAATAATAATTATGGAAAAGTGGGGAAGAAAATATTATATGATGAATTTTCTAGTATTTACTCTTAAAAAATAAGAAAAAAGATGTTTGTTTGTTAAATATTATCTAGTTAGCCTTGACTGAATATTCTAATTAATTTGAGTTAAGGATAATGAACTTTGATTATTTTATGATCCTTTTAACTTAAGCCTTCGTGTGATTATTCAGTTTAAATTTAAGTGATTTGATTGCAAAATTATTTTTGATAACTAATTGAAGTTAAAACTAATTTAAAATATATTCTCACTCCAAAAAAATTAATTTTGATACATACATCTAATTTTAAAACTCATTTAAGAATATGAATATAATACATAATTTTTAATGAGACTTTAAAAATCTTTATAATATTATTTTTACTCTGATACTATCTTTATTTTGCTCGATATATTTCTGATATATATTCTTTTTTGAGCTTAATTGACTAAAATTTATTTAAGAAAAGAAAAGAATGAATAATGAATTAATTGTTGTGCTTGATTCCACTATTCAAATCTTTGAAAAGCTATAATCCTCTTAATAGCTTAAAAAGTACATACTTGAAAATCTGTTCAAAAGAATCATATTTATTCAAAAAGGGGGAGAGCCTTTGATATTTGAGTTTAAGCTAATTTTTTGTAAAGAAAGAAATTTTAAATTATAAGCTTTTAAAGGAGAGCTGATTCATTTAATTTGATTCAATTTTTTAAATTTTTGATTTAATTTTTTAAATTTGATACATCTATCATTTGACACACTCCATCACATCTCTGATTCCTCATCTGATTCAGATGCTTCCAATCGTGATCTCTACTAGATTTAGTTTAGTCATCTTTGTATTAGGATTATGATCTTAGTATCTCTTAAGTTGTTTTCTATGAGTTGTTGATCAAGTCATAGTTGGTTATATTTTTTTTTTTTGGATCAAACTTATGGCATTAGTACTATTGACTGTTTGGGTCATGGATAGTTGTATCCATGAATTTTGTATGTTTTGATGGACTAATTCTCATGAATACTTTTGATACCTTTATATTTTGTATGTTTAGTACTTATATATTTTGATAACTTGATGTTATGATTATCATTTGAATATAAATATGTGATGATGTCATTTGAATGATGTGAAATAAAATCTTTGTGAATTACCTAATTATGATCATTATGTTGTAAATTAAAAGTTTTGTTATAAACTCTTATTCTAATAGAAAAACATATGGAATAACTTAAGGGGGAGGCATTTTTATTTTTGAATTTTAAAATTCTTTAAGATCTTACTTGATGATGTCAAAAAGGGGGAGTAGAGTAAATAAAATTAGGCTATAAGCAAAATTGAAGTACAATTGACAAAAGAAATAAAATAGAAGTAATATTGACAAAAGAAATAAAATAGAAGTAAAATTGATAAAAGAAATAAGTAAGTCAAATACTTTTGCAAATCATTTAAATAATTGATAAGTAATCATCAAACTACTCTTGATGCCATATTGTTCAAATAATTGAATATAATATCCTAGTATGTGATGTAGCATATTTCTTCAAAATTTTTAAAATTCTTAATTAATGTTTCTATATGCTTTATTTTTTGCTTATGCTCAAATATTTTGTCATCATCAAAAAGGGGAAGATTGTTGCTCCAAGAATTGATTTTGATGATTACAAAGCATTTGAGGAGATTACTAATGAATTTGGCTTAAAAAATAATTTTTTATATTTTAGGGGCAAAATCATAATTTTATTAAGTTTTGATCTGAGAGCCTTAAGAGCAAGTATAGAAGATTTCTAATTCTTTGAAGGTAGTCCCATGATTTTTGAATGCTTATTTTGGAAGAAAATCAAGTTTGAAGCAAAAGGGTCGATGATAAGCATCATAAATTTATCAATAAAAGTATTAATTTATTAATTAATTTATATTAATTTTTAAAAATTATTAATCAATTTATATATAATTTTTAAAAAATTCATATTTTTATTAATTAAAAAATTAATTAAAATATTTACAT
>QRFJ01007996.1:0-27500 GCA_006176705.1 Cocos nucifera | reverse complement strand
CTTTAAAATGTAAAAAAAAAAAGGAGTAATCAGCTGTGACACGTTCACTAAAAAAAAATCCTTTTGTAGCTAATCATTTATCGGGAAAAATTGAAAAACTCAACATGAGGGAGGAGAAAGAAATAATAGTAACTTGGTCTCGGGCATCTACCATTATACCCACAATGATTGGCCATACAATCGCTATTCATAATGGAAAGGAAAATTTACCTATTTATATAACAGATCGTATGGTAGGTCACAAATTGGGAGAATTCGCACCTACTCTGACTTTCGCGAGACATGCAAGAAACGACAATAAATCTCGTCGTTAAATTATTAAAATTTTAGTAATATTTTTGAATATTAAATATTAATAGAAATATAATTAATATAAATAAAAAAAAGTAAAATAAAATAAAAAAAAAATACTAAAAAAGTACTTATCATTCATTAGTGGGGGATGACCTTATGATAAAGAACTGGAGTTCAGGTAGAGAAGAAAATAGAGAAATAAAAGTTTTAGCTCAACATATATGTATGTCTGTTTTAAAAGCGCAAAGAGTAATTGATCAGATTCGCGGACGTTCCTATGAGGAAACACTTATGATACTGGAACTCATGCCTTATCGAGCATCTTATCCAATTTTACAATTGGTTTATTCTGCAGCAGCAAACGCTAATCATAATATGGGTTTGAACGAAGCTGATTCATTCATTAGTAAAGCCGAAGTCAATAGGAGTGCTATTGTGAAAAAGTTAAGACCTCGGGCTCGGGGACGTAGTTATCCGATAAAAAAACCCACTTGTCATATAACAATTGTATTAAAGGAAAAATCTAAATCATTTTTAGATCAATCAATCTAAGATTTAGATTCATATTAAAAATATGAATGGAAAGAGAACATAATAGAAAAATATGGGACAAAAAATAAATCCACTTGGTTTCAGACTTGGTACAACCCAAAGTCATCGTTCCTTTTGGTTCGCACAAACAAAAAATTTTTCCGTGGGTTTACAGGAAGATGAAAAAATACGGAATTGTATCAAGAACTATGTACAAAAAAATAGGAGAATATCCTCAGGTTTCGAAGGAATCGCACGTATAGGAATTCAAAAAAGAATCGATTTGATCCAGGTCATAATACATATTGGATTCCCAAATTTATTAATAGAGGGCCAAACACGAGGAATAGAAGAATTACAGATGAATGTACAAAAGGAACTACATTCTGTGAACCGTAGACTCAACATTGCTATCACAAGAATTGAAAAACCTTATGGACAACCAAATATTCTTGCAGAATATATAGCTTTACAGTTAAAAAATAGAGTTTCGTTTCGAAAGTCAATGAAAAAAGCTATTGAATTAACTGAACAAACAGATACAAAAGGAATTCAAGTACAAATCGCAGGGCGTATCGACGGAAAAGAAATTGCACGTGTCGAATGGATCAGAGAAGGTAGGGTTCCCCTACAAACAATTCGCGCTAAAATTGATCATTGTTCCTATACAATTCGAACTATTTATGGAGTATTAGGCATCAAAATTTGGATATTTGTAAACGAGTTTGGATATTTGTAAACGAGAAATAATAGACCTTCATTTGTCTTGCCATTCTGTCCAGTGATAGAACAAAAAATTACAAACTGTTTCGTTCTTTTTCTGTTAAATCAAAGAAAAATGAACAATTCTAATTCTATAAGGTTGAATAAAAATTCGATTTACCATTTAGTATAATTGCTATGCTTAGTGTGTGACTCGTTAGTTTTTTCTTTAGAGTTTAGGGTTGAGATTAAAAAAAAAAAAAAATAGACTAACCCCTACTATGAACTTAGTAACCATATAAATTAATAACCAACTTATTGCTTCGTATTGTCAAGATCCCAAGAAACAGTCACTATATGGGTGGATCGATCATATAGTTGTAGCAACTGAAATTTTTTCCATAAAAAAGAAATCTGATTATGGGTTGTGAAGCAAAAATAAAGGGATGTGGATAAATGGAAGGATGATAGAAAGAGAGAACAAAAATATCAATGATATATGATTCCAATATGTATGGTCTATGAATAACCTCATAAAAGGCAGTGTGATAAAGCATTAATACTGATATAATCAATACTGATATAAATATATAAATGAAATATAAATAAATAAAATATAAAAAAAGAAAAAAAAATAATAATAAAAAAAAATAATAAATAATAAAGAATAAAGAGCCTCGGGTTAATAAAAACTGAGGAGATTGACTCGGGAACGAATTTTGCCGGAAGCTCCATTGCAGAGTTCAGGCCTAACCATTAATGGAGAAGCTATGGGAACGACGAAACCTGTGACTGCATAGGATTCGTTTTCAATAGAATCCTAATAATTCATTGGGTGGGATGGCGGAACGAACCAAGAAAAAATTGATTTATTCTGAGAGGTGTCATGAATTGACCCTACGAATGAAAGAGTCAATATTCGCCCGCGAAACCTTTATTTATTGGATTACAATTTTTGGCGCGATTCGATAGAGGTAAAAATAAGGATTCATTATATTATACGTTATATTCTAAAAAAAGAAGCATTTTTTATATTTTCTATATCTAATAATATACACGTCCAGCTGTATATTTTGTATATACATCTTCCTTTGTAACAAATTAAATATGTAACAATTAAATATCAATAAATGCCATTCATTACTTATATATACTTATATTATTAACTCAACTTATATATACTTTTATTATTAACTCATAATTACTTATATTATATTATTATTTATTATTATTATAATAATACATGTGTATCTGTAATATTATTGAATCGTTTCATTCGCGAGGAGCTGGATGAGAAGAAACTCTCATGTCCGGTTCTGCAATAGAGATGGAATTAAGAAACAACCATCAACTATAACCCCAAAAGAACCAGATTTCGTAAACAACATAGAGGAAGAATGAAGGGAATATCTTGTCGAGGCAATCATATTTGTTTCGGCGGATACGCTCTTCAGGCACTTGAACCCGCTTGGATCACAGCTAGACAGATAGAAGCGGGGCGGAGAGCAATGACACGATATGCGCGTCGTGGTGGAAAAATATGGGTACGTATATTTCCCGACAAGCCTGTTACAGTAAGACCTACCGAAACACGTATGGGTTCGGGAAAGGGATCCCCCGAATATTGGGTATCTGTTGTTAAACCGGGTCGAATACTTTATGAAATGGGCGGAGTATCAGAAACTGTAGCCAGAGCAGCTATTTCAATAGCTGCGTGCAAAATGCCTATACGAACTCAATTTGTTATTTCACGATAGGGATGTAGAACTAAACAAAAGGGATATTGAGGATGAAAAAACAACCGCAGGTTTATTTTTTTCTGGACGGACAATATTTCTTTTTTTCCTTCATCCTTTGCATTGAAATAACAGATTCAAATAAAAAATATATGATTCAACCTCAGACCCTTTTGAATGTAGCGGATAACAGCGGAGCTCGAGAATTGATGTGTATTCGAATCATAGGAGCTGGTAATCACCGATATGCTCATATTGGTGACGTTATTGTTGCTGTAATCAAAGAAGCAGTGCCAAATATGCCTCTAGAAAGATCAGAAGTCATTAGAGCTGTAATTGTACGTACATGTAAAGAACTCAAACGTGACAACGGTATGATAATACGATATGATGACAATGCAGCGGTCGTCATTGATCAAGAAGGAAATCCAAAAGGAACTCGAGTTTTTGGTGCGATCGCTCGGGAATTGAGACAGTTGAATTTTACTAAAATAGTTTCATTAGCTCCCGAGGTATTATAAATACTAGTAGATGACACTATGATATAGTAGGCTATCTGAAATAGATCAAATTAATAGATTGTGTCTCACGCATATACTTTTAAAAATTTCATAATTCAAAAAAAAAAAAACAAAGAAAAAAGAAAAAAGGAAACATGTTGATTATATCAAAATTAGGAGGCACAAAAAATTATAGTCCGTTATGGGTAGGGACACTATTGCCGATATAATAACTTCTATAAGAAATGCTGACATGAATAAAAAAGGAACGGTTCGAATAGCATCTACTAATATCACCGAAAACATTGTTAAAATACTTCTACGAGAAGGTTTTATTGAAAATGTTCGGAAACATCAGGAAAATAACAAATATTTCTTGGTTTCAACCCTGCGACATAGAAAGACTAGGAAAGGAATATATAGAACCGTTTTAAAGTGTATCAGCCGACCCGGTTTACGAATTTATTCCAACTATCAACGAATTCCTAAGATTTTAGGTGGAATGGGAATTGTAATTCTTTCTACTTCTCGAGGTATAATGACAGATCGAGAAGCTCGACTAGAAAGAATTGGAGGAGAAATTTTGTGTTATATATGGTGATCCTCCTCTGGTATCCTAATTTTATCTCTAACTTCCCATTTGTGAAATAGAGAGGAAAAGTGAGTTATATACCTCTTCCTTCATTAGTTGATACTTCAAGGGGGTTACCTGGAATGAAAGAACAAAAATTGATTCATGAAGGTTTAATTACTGAATCACTTCCCAACGGTATGTTCCGGGTCCGTTTAGATAATGAAGATCTAATTCTAGGTTATGCTTCAGGGAGGATCCGGCGCAGTTTTATACGGATACTACCAGGAGATAGAGTAAAAATTGAAGTAAGTCGTTATGATTCAACCAGAGGACGTATAATTTATAGACTTCGCAACAAAGATTCGAACGATTAGGTGATTTTTTAAACATTCCTTTCATGGGGACACAATTCGAAGTTAAAAAAAAAAATATTCAAGAAACTTATTTTCCTCAAAAGAGTAGATTCAGAATTAAGGTAAGGAATAAGAAATATGAAAATAAGGACTTCTGTTCGTAAAATTTGTGAAAAATGTCGACTGATCCGTAGGCGCGGACGAATTATAGTGATTTGTTCCAATCCGAGACATAAACAGAGACAAGGATAATCTTTCTAAAAAAGAACTTTCTTTTCTAAAGGGGAGGACCCATGTAAGAATAAAAGATCTGTTTTAACATGAAATGGATATCTCCGTATCTTTTCTTTCTGTATATTTCTGACTCATATTTATGAGATGATAAAATATGACAAAAGCTATACCAAGAATTGGTTCACGTAGGAATGGACGTATTGGTTCACGTAAGAATGGACGTAGAATACCAAAAGGAGTTATTCATGTTCAAGCGAGTTTCAACAATACCATTGTAACTGTTACAGATGTACGAGGTCGGGTGGTTTCTTGGGCCTCCGCGGGTACTTCTGGATTCAAAGGCACAAGAAGAGGTACACCGTATGCTGCTCAAGCCGCAGCGGTAAACGCTATTCGTACAGTAGTCGATCAGGGTATGCAACGGGCAGAAGTTATGATAAAAGGCCCTGGTCTCGGAAGAGATGCAGCATTACGAGCCATTCGTAGAAGTGGTATACTATTAAGTTTAGTACGTGATGTAACACCTATGCCACATAATGGGTGTCGACCTCCTAAAAAAAGACGTGTGTAGAAATAAGAATTAAACAGATTTCAAGAGAAATAAACGATTCAATGATCTGATCAAATATTATAATAATACTTATTATAGTATGGTTCGAGAGGAAGTAGTAGGATCCACTCGAACACTACGGTGGAAATGTGTTGAATCAAGAGTAGACAGTAAGCGTCTTTATTATGGTCGTTTCATTCTGTCCCCGCTTATGAAAGGTCAAGCCGATACCATAGGTATTGCCATGCGAAGGGCTTTACTTGGAGAAATAGAAGGAACATGTATCACACGTGCAAAATCTGAGAAAGCAGCACATGAATATTCTACAATAGTAGGTATTGAAGAATCAGTACATGAAATTTTACTAAATTTGAAAGAAATTATATTGAGAAGTAATCTGTATGGAGTTATAGACGCATCCATCTGCGTCAGGGGGCCTAGATACGTAACCGCTCAAGATATCATCTCACCACCTTACGTGGAAATAGTTGACACGACACAACATATAGCTAACCTGACGGAACCAATTGATTTGTGTATTGAATTACAAATCAAGAGAGATCGCGGATATCGTATGAAATCCGCAAATAACTCTCAAGATGGAAGTTATCCTATAGATGCTGTATCCATGCCTGTTCGAAATGCGAATCATAGTATTCATTCTTATGGGAATGGGAATGAAAAACAAGAGATACTTTTTCTAGAAATATGGACGAATGGAAGTTTAACTCCTAAGGAAGCACTTTATGAAGCTTCTCGTAATTTGATTGATTTATTTATTCCTTTTCTACATGCGGAGGAAGAGGACATTAATTTCGAAGAGAATAAAAACAGGTTTCCTCTACCCCTTTTTACCTTTCAAAATAGATTAACTAATCTAAAGAAAAACAAAAAAGGAATTCCATTGAAATGTATTTTTATTGACCAATCAGAATTGCCTTCCAGGACCTATAACTGTCTCAAAGGGTCCAATATACATACATTATCGGACCTTTTGAGTAACAGTCAAGAAGATCTTATGAGAATTGAATTTTTTCGAATAGAAGATGTAAAACAGATATTGGACACTCTACAGAAGTATTTCGCAATTGATTTATCTAAGAATAAGAATAAGTTTTCATTTTAAATCCATTGTAATTATTTCATCTTCTTTTTATAATAGAAAAAAAAAAAAGTTAGAAAGAAAAAAAGAATAAAATTCGTTTTTAATCTTTGGCACGATCCGTATTTTCCCGGAATGGATCATAATAAAATAAAATTAATGTCTCTAGGGAATAATCACTTCAAAGTAAATCTTCCCTAGATACCTATATCATGGTATTTAACAGTTGAATCAATTTGAAAAAGACCTAAAGTTAGGGATTTATCAATAGGTAATGTTGCTCCAATACCTAACCAAAGAGCTACTACGGTACCGATCAAAAAGACTGTTGTAGCTACTGGACGACGAAATGGATTTTGGAATTTATTGACATTCTCCAAAAAAGGTACTGTCAATAATCCCATTGGTACTGAAACCATTAAAAGAACACCCAATAACTTATTGGGCACTGTGCGGAGTATTTGAAATACGGGAAAGAAGTACCATTCGGGTAATATTTCCAAAGGAGTTGCAAATGGATCCGCCGGTTCACCAATCATTGACGGTTCTAGAACCGCTAAGCCTACATTACATGCGAGAGTACCTAGAATTACTACTGGAAAAATATATAAAAGATCATTGGGCCATGCGGGTTCTCCATAATAATTATGCCCCATTCCTTTAGCCAATTTAGCTCTTAATACAGGATCATTCAAGTCAGGTTTCTTTGTTATTGGGATAGGTGAATTCTTATAGATCCATCCCCCGAAGGAACCGGACATGATAATTTTTCATCATCCGGCTCGAGCAAGAACCAAAGGAATGACAGAACTAGATACATATAAAATCTATATTTCATACATATCTCCACATATATAATGACTCTATGTAAGAAAAGATTTACCAAATTCCATTTTACGGAGTTGCAACTATTCATTGAAAAGAATTCAGTTCTTACAAGTAAATGCTCAATACCCAAGTAGGCTTACAAACTTGATCATGATCAAGTGCTTTTTGGATTGTCTCATGTCTTTTGATTGGTGTTTATCCCCACAACATCTCGATTTTCTTACATACAAAGTATTTACTTGTTACTAATAAAGTCTAGCCGCTGTTCTTCCTTAGATCCCTTATTTCACTCCGATAGTATTATAGATCGGGATCGATGCAGAGGAAATGAATGCATTTCTACACTATAAATAAAATTAAGTAAGTGGAATAGATAGAACATTGGATCATGCCACATCACTTATTCTATTCTACGGGATCTTACGGAGCCTGTTCATGCATGACATGATTCGGGTATGATCATAGAAAAGATTCTCCTCAAGCGAACCTGCCTATCCTCTGCTACATAGGGGGACTTACGTGGTGGTTGGATGCGGAGACACATTTGGTTATGAATTCCAACGTGGCGGATAAAATCATATATCTGCATGGCCCAATTAATAGTTCAAGTCACACACTCCCATAATCCATCCTCTCTTCGGAAAATCCACTTCAACTATTCGTATCAATTAAGAAATACAATACTTCGGAGTTGAAGAGAAGTATCCAAATAACATGTCTTATTTTTTCAATAATCCATATTTGTAGCAATGAATCCATATTTGTAGCAATAAAATAGTATTGTTCCTTCCCGATATGATATATGATCAATTACAAATATCTATGATCTGTCTTCTCTATAAAGGACCCGAAATACCTTGCTTACGTATCATTGGAAAGTGCATTAACATAAATACGGCAGTAAGAAGAGGCAATACAAAAGTGTGTAAACTATAAAAACGAGTCAAAGTGGATTGGCCCACACTAGCACTTCCACGTAATAACTCTACCAAAGGCGATCCTATTACAGGAATAGCTTCAGGTACACCTGTCACGATTTTGACTGCCCAATAACCAATTTGGTCCCGAGGTAAGGAATAACCAGTTACACCAAAAGATGCAGTCAATACAGCTAAAACCACACCTGTAACCCAAGTTAATTCGCGGGGTTTTTTAAATCCACCTGTGAGATATACACGAAATACGTGCAGGATCATCATTAGAACCATCATACTTGCTGACCATCGATGAACTGATCGAATTAACCAACCAAAATTGGCCTCAGTCATTATGTATTGAACAGAGGAAAAAGCTTCTGTAACGGTTGGACGATAGTAAAAAGTCATAGCAAAACCTGTAGCTACTTGTACTAAAAAACAAGTAAGTGTGATCCCCCCTAAACAATAAAATATGTTGACATGAGGAGGAACATATTTACTAGTTATATCATCCGCAATCGCCTGAATCTCGAGACGTTCCTCAAACCAATCATATACCTTATTGAGATAGGTAATCCAAAGGAATTCCCCCTCTGAGAACCGTATATGAGAATTTCATCTCGTACGGCTCAAGCGGAAACACACAAATACTGATTTCAACGGATATGTAATAGAAAGTTCAAAACTTCTTAGCCACTTGATTCGATTTGCCCCAAAGATACGAAGTAACAAAAATCCGGAATCTCTTCTTTGTGATGATAATGCCAAAAATATCAAGTTGGCTCATCCGTCTTTCTTTATGTTGATCGTTACAGGCCTCTTGAATCTTCTCTTCCCTATTTATTTTTTTTTTATTTGTTATTTGATTTGTTGTTTTTTGTGCGTAATGCAGATTAACAATAGTTTTGCTATTGATAGGAATTCCCTTGTTGAGACCCTATGAATCAATTGAAACCTCAGATTCACACTAGAACCACGATGATTTAATCAAGCAAAGCCTCAAGCTAAACTCAAAGGTTCTCTGAGTAAGAACCGTTTGATGATCACTTATTCAATGAATGGATGTAATGACTCAACAAAATCTAGAGAAACATTTGTCCTTTGTTCAAACTGAAAGAAGAAAAATCGTTTGATTTAGGAAATACCTATTTGAATTTTTTTTGAGTCCGGTTGCGAAGTCTGAATAGTAAATAGTAGGTATGAATCATAGTTCAAATATTTCTTTTCTTGATCTATTCTATATATTCCGTGCTCCAGATACTAGAATAAATATCCGACGAGGTAGAATCATCTTGATAGAGATGACAGGCCCATTTTCTGTATTATCAATAGGATCAATTATAACAAGTCACACACTCATATTCCGGAAATACCGAAACAAATAAATCTCACGGTCGAACTACCAGAATGGTCTAGAAATCCGAGTCTTTCTTAAGTAAAGTAATTTTTTTGATTGAAAAACTAGGACTTTCTAGTTCTTATGAACCTAACTCATTGAAATTCCATCCAGTAAAACGGAAGAATTATAAATTTCCAAAATAATAGATAGGAATATCGCAAATAGAGCCATTGCGACCCCCATAAGTGGTGTAGTCCCCCAGCCCGGTGCTACTTTACCATATTCCGAATTCAATGGTTTCAATAAATTCCCTACAGTAGTTCGTCTTGGCCCAGATCTAGAACTACCCTCAACGGTTTGTGTAGCCATAAAATACTATTCATTGGTTGAGATCTGTTGACTTTGTATACCATTCCGTTGTAGTTGTAAATAAACGATCTTATCGTAGATCCATTGTGATCTTGAAATTATCTAAAAATGGAAACAGCAACCCTAGTCGCCATCTCCATATCTGGTTTACTTGTAAGCTTTACTGGGTACGCCTTATATACCGCTTTTGGGCAACCCTCTCAACAACTAAGAGATCCATTCGAAGAACACGGGGACTAGTTGAAGTAATGAGTCTCCCATATTGGGAGGCTCATTACTTCAATTGAGATAATGAAAAATTATTTCATTTTTTTAGTTTTAGTCGGAACCTTAGGCGGTTCTCGAAAAAAGATAGCGAAAAAAATTATCCCTAAAGTCGAGACTAAAAGGAATGTATAAACCAATGCTTCCATAGATTCGATCGTGGTTTACAATTATAGCTTCCACACCTATTCATTTGGGATCATTTACCATATAAAGAAAAGTAAAGAGTCAAAGAATAAATGGTGATTCAAATCAAGATTTCTCCGGTACCTTATATCAAATCAAAAAAAAAAATAGAGGCGAAAGATACCAGAGCAATGTTGTATCAGACTACTTGTCTCCTTGTAGTTGGATCCCCAATTTTTTGAAATGCTCCAAATTCCACTTGAGCATCCAAATCTGGATCAATACCAGCAAAAACATCTCTGAACAAGGTTCTAGCACCATGCCAAATGTGTCCAAAAAAGAAGAGCAAAGCAAACGTAGCATGCCCAAAAGTGAACCAACCCCTTGGACTGCTACGAAAAACACCATCGGATTTCAAAGTAGCCCGATCTAATTCAAAAATTTCACCTAATTGGGCACGTCTAGCGTATTTTTTTACAGTAGCAGGATCACTATAACTAACTCCATTGAGTTCGCCACCATAGAACTCGACAGTTACACCTACTTGTTCAACACTATACTTTGATTCTGCCCTTCTAAAAGGAACATCGGCTCTCACAATTCCGTCTCCATCTACTAAAACTACCGGAAATGTTTCAAAAAAAGTAGGCATACGACGTACAAAAAGCTCGCGCCCTTCTTTATCTCTAAAGACGGGGTGTCCTAACCATCCAACAGCTATTCCATCCCCGTTGTCCATTGAGCCTGCTCTGAATAATCCCCCTTTTGCCGGATTATTACCAATGTAATCATAAAAAGCTAATTTTTCGGGAATTTTAGACCAAGCTTCCGATAAACTCAGATTTTCGGCTAGTCCGGCGCTAACTCTTCGATATATTTCTTGCTGAAAGTATCCCTGATCCCACTGATAACGAGTGGGACCAAATAATTCGATTGGGGTAGTTGCTGAACCATACCACATAGTTCCAGCAACAACGAAAGCTGCAAAAAAAACAGCAGCGATACTACTAGAAAGTACAGTTTCAATATTTCCCATACGTAATCCTTTGTATAGACGTTGAGGCGGACGGACACTAAGATGGAATAGACCTGCTAATATGCCCAATGTACCCGCTGCAATATGATGAGAGGCTATTCCTCCCGGAACAAAAGGATCAAAACCTTCCGCGCCCCACGCTGGATTTACAGATTGTACTTTTCCAGTTAGTCCATAAGGATCGGACACCCATATTCCAGGACCATACAAACCTGTTACATGAAATGCGCCAAAGCCAAAGCAAGCCACCCCTGAGAGAAATAAATGAATTCCAAAGATCTTGGGCAAATCCAAAGAAGGTTTTCCCGTACGCTCATCACAGAATATTTCTAGATCCCAATACACCCAATGCCAGATAGCTGCCAAGAAGCACAAGCCAGAAAACACAATATGTGCCCCTGCGACACCTTCATAACTCCAAATACCCGGATTCGTTATAGTTCCTCCTGAAATACTCCAACCACCCCACGAATTGGTTATTCCTAAACGAGTCATGAAGGGTATAACGAACATACCTTGTCTCCACATTGGATCAAGAACAGGGTCAGAGGGATCAAAAACCGCTAATTCGTATAGAGCCATCGAACCGGCCCAACCAGAAACTAGAGCTGTATGCATTATATGGACAGAAAGCAATCGACCGGGATCATTCAATACGACAGTATGAACACGATACCAAGGCAAACCCATGGAAATACCCCTTTATCAAAGATAAATAGACACTATGTCACCTTATTTTATCGCATTGCATTGGAAAGGACTATACTATGTACCTAAGTACCTAACCTTTTCAGTGGATTCTGTATGAGAAAGAGTTAATATTTATTCCGTTCCATTGAAAATAACGGAACAATTCTGTTCATAAGAACAAAGAGAAGCAGATCTATTCTATACCCGATAAGTACCAATACGCAATGGGAGAATTGGTACCATTTTGTGGGAACGAATGCATAGATACTTGTTTATCATTCGAACGATCGATTGCTCCGTTCGTTAAAATTTTTCTTTATTCATTCTATCTTACTCTATAAACCTTCCAATCAATCTATCTAGAAAATAGAATAAACAGAAAAAAGGATGAAGACAATAAACCCATTGTTACGTTTCCATATTAAAGTGAAGTATAGTACTTAGTTTTTTTTCTTTAATTTAATGCCCATTGGTGTTCCAAAAGTACCTTTTCGGAGTCCTGGAGAGGAAGATGCAGTTTGGGTTGACGTATAGTGCGACTTGTCAGACATATTGGGTCATATGGGATTTACCCGTTCTCTCCCCCGATCGAGATATCCTCTGTTTCGCCCAAGAAATATTGTATTGAGATTGAGTGAACCATCAATCATTTGGAGCGTGAAGTACAATTAGATCAATTTATATTGGGGATCAATATTATCAATTAGAAGAATTTATGGTTGACTTGGACTGATAAAATAAAGTCTCCAGGCTCCGTTCAGAAAATACCAAATTGGTAACAAATTGATAATATATGTACGATTACCACTTGTATCATAAACGATTCTTATACTTACTATAGGAGCGATCTCAAACTGCCAACCAATGGAGTAGTATGATGAATACATCGAATAGTTTGGAGAAGACATGAAACAAATTGAAAAAGAAGTCGTAACAAAAAAAGTGGTACTGAGATCATTTGCCCTATATGTACAAATAGAATTCGGGCAGATCTTTTCCCGGAGTAGAACAAACATGAACCTAAAAAAATGGAAAGGGCCCATTCAGGAACAATAAAATGACATCGTGATTTGAATCTCGATGAAACAATACATCAATGAGAGGTTAGTTCAATAAGTTCAGTAAATTCTTTTTTTTTATAGGTAAGGGAACAAAAACTCATCTTATGTTTTTTGAAAAATAGAAGAAGAAAGAAAACCCCCTTCATTAGAAAAACAAAAACCTGTTACAGAAAAAAAAAGAAATAGAACTGGAATCGACACATTGATTCTTTTTTTCGCAATTTTATTTTTGAACCGTATGCATCCAAAGGTGCACGTACGGTTCCTAAGGGAACCAATTTTGTCCTAATCAACCGACTTCATCGAGAAAGATTACTTTTTTTAGGCCAAGAAGTTGATAGCGAGATCTCGAATCAACTTGTTGGTCTCATGGTATATCTCAGTATAGAAGATGATACTAGGGATCTTTATTTATTTATAAACTCTCCCGGCGGATGGGTAATACCAGGAATAGCCATTTATGATACTATGCAATTTGTGCCACCCGATGTGCATACAATATGCATGGGATTAGCCGCTTCAATGGGATCTTTCATTCTGGTCGGAGGAGAAATTACCAAACGTCTAGCATTCCCTCACGCTTGGCGCCAATGAGTTTTTTTATTTGAAAAAAAAAAAAAGGAAGACTATGCCTTCGCCATATTGAATATGAATAATAAGTAATAATAGCATGGCACTTCGAGTTCGATATGAGCAAACCATTATTGTTTTTTTCATAACATGAGATTTTATGTCGAGATAGTAGTATGAAATAGAGGTCATTTCGGATTTGATCTTATGTGTCGGGGGTACATTTCAGCGTCACAAACCATTCTTTTTCACACCAGAATTCTCTTTCTGATATTTATGTTATGAAAGAAAAAGTACAAAAATGAAAAAAAAAAAAAGATCATTTTTTTCCTTATTTGATCGTATCAGAAAGGAACTTTGGGATTGCTAAATCACAGACAAAATAAATATATAAAGCAACAGAACCATCATAGTATTTTTTTTACTCCTACGAAAGGAAGGGTGGTAAATGGATCATTCAACGATCCGGATCGGATGGATTCTATTTCTTTCTTCAATAGAATAGAAGAGAAGAAAAAGAAAAAGTAAATTCCATTGTAGAGCCGTATGCACAAAAGATGCCTGTACGGTTGTACAATTCTATTCTTTTTTCTTATATTTTTTTTATCCCTTACTTTAGCCCAATCATGCAAGATAGAAGAACCCTTCATGATGTTATATCAATATCATCAGGGTTATGATTCACCAACCTGCTAGTTCTTTTTATGAGGCACAAGCAGGCGAATTTATCCTGGAAGCGGAAGAACTACTGAAACTTCGCGAAACCCTCACAAAGGTTTATGTACAAAGAACGGGTAATCCTTTATGGGTTGTATCCGAAGACATGGAAAGAGATGTTTTTATGTCAGCAACAGAAGCCCAAGTTCATGGCATTGTTGATCTTGTAGCGGTCGAAAATGAAAATACTAGGGATTTCATGTAAATCCATTTCAAACCATAATTCGAATTTTCTGCGATTTGATATTGAATAGAAAAAAAAAATTCATGATCATCAATCATCAGGTTAAGATCGATCTAAACCAACCCATTCCATTCTAGAATTCTATATATACATACGACATGCCAACTATTAAACAACTTATTAGAAACACAAGACAGCCAATAAGAAATGTCACGAAATCTCCCGCTCTTAGAGGATGTCCTCAGCGTCGAGGAACATGCACTAGGGTGTATGTGCGACTCGTTCAGATCATGAGTTCGAACAAATGAGACAATTTTCCAGTATCAATGACCAGTACCAATGAATAGGATAGATAGAGAAGATCTATCATATACCTATATTGTGTTTGGAATTTATGGTTTACATTGGTGCAAATCCAATCACCTAGATTTGAGATGAAAAGCAATTCCCCATTGGGGGCAAATGGTTATCCATTAAGCGGAGGAAATGGTATTATAAGAAGCAAAAAGGTTATACTCCTATTCTTGAAAGAACGGACTAACAGGGTCAGCTACCTAGCCAACTTTCATAATTAAATGCCGTCACTGTATGAATAACTCTTATTGTGAAAAGAACTATTACTGTATAATTGATGGGTAGAGCCAAAGAGTGTGAACTATACAAGTTAACAATAACATTTGATAAAGTGAAAGAAGAGGCTCCGGTGTATAGAGAGGACCTCACCGTTTAAAAAAAAAGTAACCATAGAAACGATGGAACCCACTATTTTTTTTTATTTGGTATCGTTAGAATTTCTTATTTCCAGGTGAAATGCCTGGAAGGAATAAAAAATCGTGGTTGGGGAAAGTCATAGTAGCAAAAGCCATTGGAATTTTTATTTTATATATCGGAATAATCCGTTTTGTTATTAATTGACGGGGGGTAAAGGATGACTGAAAGAAGAGAAATCAATTAGTTATTCATTAAGGTTTAATTTGATTCAATGACCAGAGTTAGACGAGGATATACAGCTCGGAAACGTCGAACAAAAATTCGTTTATTTGCATCAACCTTTATTGGGGCTCATTCAAGACTTACTCGAACGACTACTCAACAGAAAATGAGAGCTTTGGTTTCCTCTCATCGAGATAGAGGCAGGCAAAAGAGGGATTTTCGTAGTTTGTGGATCACTCGAATAAATGCAGTAATTCGTGAGAATAAGGTATTCTATAATTATAGTAGATTAATACCAAATCTGTACAAGAAGCAATTGCTTCTTAATCGTAAAATACTTGCGCAAATATCTATATCAAATAAGAATTGTCTTTACATGATTTCCAATCAGATTATCAAATAAAGGATATGATATTATAAAATATAATACAGAAATGATTGAAATTGAAACAGAATTCCCCGGAGAATGAACTCCGGGAAGATAGAATAAAAAAAATTAAGTAAGATAAGTAGTAGGAATGAACGAACATGTTTCAATAAAAAAAATATTTCTTCTTCCCCCATTTTTTATTTCTTATAACACAAGAAATAAATCGGGATTCTAGGCCTTTTGAACAAAACATCAATCTGAGCTTGAGTTCCGATTGGAGTTTTGAGTCAATTGAGGAGTATGTTTATTTATTTCTGGTTCTAGGACCAGTAGTTCTGGGGATCGACTCGGCTCTCTCAAATTGTTTCTCATTATTAAGAAAAGGTAACAAAGATAAAATACGAGCTTGTTTTATAGCAATAGTAATTAATCGTTGTTGTTTCAAGGTCAATTTATTCACCCGTCTAGATAATATTTTTCCTTGTTCACTAATAAATCGACTAATTAAACTCATGTTTCTATAATCGATTTGATCCCCCGATCCAATTGGGGACAAACGCCTACGAAAGGATCGCTTGTATTTACGAAAAGGTTGCTTGGATTTATCCATGGTTTATTCCTTATCTCTAAAATTCTATTTCTTTATTCATTTCAGATCTGACCGAAATAGGCTTTGATTCGCATCATTTATATTATACAACTCATATATAATACATATCATATGTATGTATATATATATGAAAATGAAATCGGGTTTGATTTGTATTGTATATATTATGTATATTATATATGTTATATTTATGTTAAGTTAAATATGTTAACTTAAATATGTTAAGTTCTTCCTCTTCCTTGGAAAGATCGCGCACACGTTCCGTTCCATCTATTTCTTTATTTCCCCATGAATCGTATGCTTGTGACAATAGCGACAAAATTTTCTCAATTCTAATCGACTGGATGTATTGTGTCGATTCTTTTGAGTAATATATCTAGAAATACCCGGCGATTCTTTATTGACACCATTTCGGACACAACTGGTACATTCCAAAATAACTCTGACTCTGACATCTTTACCCTTGGCCATGAACCCCCTTTTGATTTTGGATCGACTTAACTTCTTCTATTTTCGACCCGAACTGAAGAAGAATAAAAGAACAAAAAAATCAATAAGAAAATCAATAGAAGTTACTAACTTGAAATTCCATTTTCATTTCTAAAGATTTCGTTGTGTTGTATGTGTTGTAATTATATAATTACAATTAATATTAATAGAGTAATAGTAATAATTAATAAAGTAATAGTAATAATTAATAAAGTAATAATTAATAATAAAGTAATAATTAAGTAATACAATTTCTTTCTAACTATCAATTATTCCTATCTTAAATCCCAATATTTCGTTTAAGTATCTTCTTTCTATGCTATGATTTCGTGGATTCTGCCCTAGATCTGGATACACATTTCCATTTCTGTTTCCCAAAATTCGATCTTAGATTCACCAGATTTTTGTCGAGGTTCAATACACTTTTCCTTTTTTCTTTCCTTCCTATCCTCCTCCTATCCTAAAGAACTGAAAAAAAAAGGAAGGGGCGAAATTTTAGTCACGTCACGTAGAATTGTATCCCTAATTTTCTTCATTTCTTCGCATATTAATAACTAGAATGAAAAAAAAGGGAATGACAAGGCATCTGGGAATAAACGATTAATTTCTATCAATAGACCTGCTAAAGACCCAAACCATAGAGTAGTTAGCACAGGTGCCACGGAGAGATATGTTTTTATATCTCGCATTGAAAATCCTCCTTCTTTATTGTAATACATATATGTATGGTCAGATGTTGTAGTTCAAGATCATTTGTATTTTTTTTTTTTACTTTACGCGGAATTCCTAACTAAAATAGATATGTACAATGAACCGATAGATGAGATTTTCCTGTCCCTAAAAAAGAAAGAAAAAGATGACCCCTTCTTCCTGAGCATTTCCGATAAGATAAATTTTTATTCTTTTTTTTATACGATACGCCGATAAGATAAATTTTCATTTTTTTTATACGTTAGGTTTCAGATGTATAAAATTATTTTATTATATGAAACCAAAAAGAAGAAATGACAAGAAAATTGTATATAGATAGAGGGGAAAATAACAATGTGGAAAACAAGACAGGGATTTTGTACAATGACACTGTACAAGAACTTTAAAAAGGGATGTAGCGCAGCTTGGTAGCGCGTTTGTTTTGGGTACAAAATGTCACGGGTTCAAATCCTGTCATCCCTACCTATTACTTCTCTTATGGGTAGTAACGAGGGATTAATTAAGATCGATTGAAATTGGACATAATCTTTCATTTTTGCATGCTATACGTATGCAAGATATGTTTGGGGGTAAAAAAACCTTTTCTTTACACTACAGTCGTATCTCCTGTAATAAGAAAGCGCTCTTAGTTCAGTTCGGTAGAACGCGGGTCTCCAAAACCCGATGTCGTAGGTTCAAATCCTGCAGAGCGTGATTCCGTTTATGTTATGTCGAATCACAATAAAAAAAAGTTTAATTGAAACTTGAATTTGACCTCCCGCAGGGAGGAGGTCAATCAAAAAAAAGAAATGTTACTCAATCAAAGGTCCAACTGATCACCACGTCTGTATTGTAAATATGCAGTTACGAATAATCCTGCCAAAGTAATAGGAATTAGACCTAAGACGATTCCAAATAGAAAAACTTCAATCATTTCGGTTTTTTGAGGGGATAAAAAGATGGGTAAGATCTATCCCTAAATATTAATCTGAATTATCCGTGAATCTCAATAACCAAGAATTGGCAATTGATGTGGAAAGGAACCTGGAACACCTGGAATCTCAGAGAAATATTCATTTTTATGAATTGTTCATTCAATTCATTTCAAATAAGTCGTATCTTATTCAAACCAATCAATAGAGCTGGGGTTATAGTTAAAGCAGCCAGTAGAAAACCGAAATAACTAGTTATAGTAGGCATGAAAGAGCTAAATTAGATATGTTCTTTTGTTACATATGTTGATAAAACACTTACCTAAGTTTCCATTTTTCCCAGATATAACAGTAACGGTAAGAAAAAACCAATTGACAGGATTAGTTTAGTTCAATTGAAAGTTCTTGATTCATCAGCTATGACATCGATCGGTCCTGTGATTCCGAATCGACAGATTCATTGTGCAATTCGTGAGTTGAGTAAAGTAATAGTAATAAGAACTGTGTCGTGTAACTTCATCCAAAATTACTTAAATATAATTTATTTAAGTAATTTTGGAATAAAATAAAAAAATTGGATTTGAAAAGAACTTAAATTTTGATCATTTCTTTTCTTTTTCAATAAAAAGGATCTAATCCATTTGGGGGCGAACGACCTGATATTACCTTTTACTTATTTTTTTTTAACTCATTGGATTCAGTACATTAATAGGTTGGTTAATTGCCCATAATATCTCGAATGAGAAGAAAAAAAGTGCTCTACGATATATCGAAACGATCTATCAAAAAAATAAAACCTTTACTTTCATTTTTATTCTTTTTGGGGGGTCCAACTCGATTCAAAGACGAACAACTTCCATTATCCTTTTAGGTTCTATATTCTGTCTTTCCATATCATGGAGTTCCATACTTGTAGTTCGGTAAAGAAAGAACCTTTGTTTTGCATCTAATGCAACCGTTGTTGCATCACGAATATTGATTGTTCCAACTATGTTCTCTTTCTTTCATTAAATATTATCTATTCTTGTATTTTGTATTTATTATAGTATATTTATTATAGTATAGTATATTTATTATAGTATATTTATTATAGTATATTTATTGTACGACCAACCAATTACTTGAAATGAAATGAAAGATTCGAAAAAAAAAAACTTTTAACCAAAAAAATAGTTTATAGATTTCGCATATAATTGAAATGTGTGAATATGATAATATCTTTCATGAATTATTAGAACCCATTGATTCACACTTTTCCAAGATCTTTACTTTCTATTACGAAGCCAATAATGGAAACACCTTATAAGGAATTTGAGGAATTTTCTATTGATCTATTGAATAACATACAGTTATGCATAGACAAAGAACAAAAAAAGAAGAAAAGAATTATGTAGTATTTTGGTACCCATCGAGACTGCGTTGCTGTGCCAGAGGAAGGATAGCTATACTGATTCGGTATACTCGAAATACACCTTTGGTACAAAATTGACGATCTCACAAAGATGAAATATCAGTAGTTTTCCATTTACTGATCCCATCTTTCACGGAATCGATTCCCTTTTTGTTTTGAATGTACAAAAATTTGTGGAGCTCAGCATGTCTGGAAGCACGGGAGAACGTTCTTTTGCTGATATTATTACCAGTATTCGATACTGGGTCATTCATAGCATTACTATACCTTCCCTATTCATTGCGGGTTGGTTATTCGTCAGTACGGGTTTAGCTTACGACGTGTTTGGAAGTCCTCGGCCAAACGAGTATTTCACAGAGAGCCGACAAGGGATTCCATTGATAACCGGCCGTTTTGATTCTTTGGAACAACTTGATAAATTTAGTAGATCCTTTTAGGAGGCCCTCCAATGACCATAGATCGAACCTATCCAATTTTTACAGTACGATGGTTGGCTGTTCACGGATTAGCTGTACCTACCGTTTTTTTCTTGGGGTCAATATCAGCAATGCAGTTCATCCAACGATAAACCTAATTCGAATTATAGAGCTATGACACAATCAAACCCGAATGAACAAAATGTTGAATTGAATCGTACCAGTCTATACTGGGGTTTATTACTCATTTTTGTACTTGCTGTTTTATTTTCCAATTATTTCTTCAATTGAGAGAAAGAAAGAGAATAGTAGGAATTCTCTTATCCCATTCGGAAAGATACTATCCTCATAATTATCTATGACTGTTTTTGTCTCTAGCATGACCACTTGATGAAATGTGGAGGAAAGTGGGGGAAATGGCCGATACTACTGGAAGGATTCCTCTTTGGCTGATAGGTACTGTAACCGGTATTCTTGTGATCGGTTTAATAGGTATTTTCTTTTACGGTTCATATTCCGGGTTGGGTTCATCTCTGTAGTAATCGGATGAACCGGATTTTAGACATGAAAAAGTAAGAACTCAGCGGGACCTTACTGCTCTAATCAGACAAAGGAGGTAAGGTCCCGCTGAGTTCTTACTCCATATAGCGAAACTTTGACCTACTCCATAACATACAAATTGGAAAGTTATCCAGTAAACATAATTAAAATATTATATTCGTAGAAATGACAAAACAGATCCTTTCTTTCTTAATAATTTGAAGAATGAAATCTATTGATTGATTCATAGTCTCTGTCCTTCCTCCATAATATTGAACTCTTACAAAGCAACAAAAAAGAAGGAATCAATCGATTTTCTGGATAATCCAATATTATATGGATTTCTACGGATGAGACATCCTGAAAATTTTTTCTATACTAAATTAATAGAACCTTATTCTATAAAAACTCTGATGAGATAATAAATAAGGATTTGGATATTTGTAAAAATCTAATTTGCCTTTCAACCAGAACAGTAAAAGTTTTTTTGTTTGAATAATTTTTCTAAATTAGAAGTTTAAATTAATTGAATAATTAAAGAAGTTCTATTTGTTCAATGAATTTCTCCTCCCCTAGTAATCTTTGACGAACAAGAGAAAAAATCATTATTATTTCGATACAAGACGACACAAGAAAAGGGATTTTCCACCCTTTTCTTGTGTCGAATAGAAGATTAGGAAGACTAGTAATCCCTCCTAAAAGTATTTGTTCCTTTCATTTTTCCCATCCTTCCCTTGTATTCTCTTCCTTTATATTTGTATGCCTATAGTCTATTACTAGGAATGGGATACACGTAATGAATTCCAGACATCCCACAAACAAAACAAAAACAGTATAAACAAAAAGGTTTACAGAATTTTTTGATCATACATAAGTATCGATCGACAATAATTTGTTGCTTTTTACCAACTTGATGTTAAGGAATTTCTGGACCTAGAAATTCATTTCATACAATTGAACCTTTTCAAACTGTTTCTTTTTAAGAACCAAAAAAACTTGTGCCAAAATAACAGATGCCAAGAAGAACAAAAGGCCTTGGACACGTAATGGATCTTGAAGCACTATTTCTGCATCTCCCTGACCAAACCCTCCTACATTGGGATTGCTTGTTAATGGTTGATCGAGCTTGATGGATTCACCCTCTGAAACAAGAAGTTCTGGTCCTGGAGGTACAATATCAACCACTTGATGTCCATCCGATGCATCAACTATGGTTATTTCATATCCTCCTTTTTCTTTACGTACTATTCTGCTTACTATACCTGCTGATGTAGCATTATAGACTGTATTGTTACTCTTGCTCCCATCAGGATAAATCTGACCCCTTCCTCTGTTCCCACCTACATATATGGGATATTTTAAGAAGTGAACGTCTTTCCTCGTAGCAGGGTCGGGGGAAAGAATGGGAAAGGCGATTTCACTATATTTCTGACCGGGAACAGGACCTATCACAAGAATATTTCTTTTATTGGGACGATAACTCTGAAAAGACAGATTTCCCATCTTTTCTCTCACCTCGGGAGAAATACGATCGGGGGGGGCTAACTCGAATCCCTCGGGTAAAATAAGAACAGCCCCTACATTCAAAGCCCCCTTTTTACCATTAGCAAGAACTTGTTTCAGTTGCATATCATAAGGGATTCGAACAACTGCTTCAAATACAGTATCAGGAAGCACGGCTTGCGGAACTTCAATATCCACGGGCTTATTAGCTAAATGGCAATTGGCACATACAATTCGTCCAGTTGCTTCTCGTGGGTTTTCATAACCCTGCTGCGCAAAAATGGGATATGCATTTGAAATAGATGCCCGAGTTATTACATATATCATGATCGATACAGAAATCGATTGAGTCATCTGTTCCTTTACCCAAGAAAAAGTATTTCTATTTTGCATGTCCAATCATTGATCCCGGAATTTCTACAATAAATTAGATAGGTAGCTAGTATAGTTCCCTATACACGAGTCTGTCATTGTACTGGGATAATTGTACTGGAATATAGGACGAATACCTTGAAGAGCTAGAAGTATAAAGAATTAAGTAAGATTGAAAATGCTTTCTTTATATACGAAGAAAGATTCTGATTTGATTGATATCAGGAGATCAAATGAGTTCTTCATTCATTCATTGAATGATAAATAACTACAAGTGAAGGAGATACACGATTTAAATAATAGAAGATCCAATATTTCACAATTGTATCTAGAATAACTGGAAAAGTGGAAACAAGACTAGATATAATTTGATCGTTATGAACCAATCCAAAATCGTTGTAGACCGAACCAATCATTAGTTCCCAACCATGGGTCGAATGAAATCCGATCCATAAATCAGTAACTAAAAGAATCAAAAAAGCTTTTATTGTGTCACTTAAGTTATAGAGGAATTCCTGAATCCAAGAATTAAGAATGACAAGTTCTTCATTACCCAGAATAAAATAACCACTTAGAATAGCGAAACAAATTATATTTGTCGAGAAATCCAAAATGATATGGAGATGATATTCATTGTGTGTTTTGACCAATTGTATCGTTTCCTTGTGTATTCCTATACGAAGTTTTTGTATATGCGTCTCCGGGTACTCCTTTATCATTTCATCCAAGAGGAATAGTTCTTCCAATTCTATGAATCTTTCTAGAACGTTTTTCTCTTGAATATCATTCAAAAAAGTTTCGGATTTCCCGGTATTCCACCAATTAGTAACCCAAGGTTCCAGACATTTATTAAATGAGAGAGAGACCCACCAGGGAAAAAATATTATGGATGAAATATATGGGAGGGAGACCCAGGCTTTCTTTTTTTTTTTTTCATTTTTATCCTAAAAGGACCCTTATTCTATTTCTATATTCCTTTCCTTCTAGATCCGAGATCTAAATTATTACACAAAAATAGGAAATAGATCCATGGGTTCAATACCTTTTTATAGAACTCGTACTTCAGAGAAATATCAGATAGAGTCGACGGTTGTATTAAAAAGGAAATTAGCAAGTTTTTTTCCATTTTTTCTTCAGTTCATTTCAAAATACTTCAATTGGTACGCGCAAGAAATAGGCCAATTCGGCAGCTTTTTGTTCAATTTCTCGTGGAGTAAAATACTCATCAGTACGAGTCAAGGGAATGGCTCCTTGGCCTCTGATTTCCATATAAAGGACACGACGAGGATAAAGACCCTCTTTAACCTCCATTCTGATTGATTGTATATCTCTCATAAGTAAGCGAAGGAAGATGCGACGATTTATTCCAGGAAATCCCCAACGAAAAATACACACTATTCCTTCTTTTCTATCGAATCTGTCATAACCACTACCTACATTCCATGAAATTGTGCACCACAAATAGGAGCTAATGAATAGACCTGCGATCCCATAGAAAGACATCACGATCCCTTGTGGAAAAAAAAGAATTTGCTGAGATGGAAATACGGATATCAGATTCCTACCAAGATAACTGGAAGTTCCAACCACTAAGAATCCTAGTGAACCTAAAAAAAGGATACAGGCCCAGAAAAAATTACTTGTTTTTCGAGACCCCATTATAAGTTCTATCCATATATGTTCTGATCGCCAATTCATACTCTACTAGATCCAGTTGCATTCGATTGGAATTGAGAGAATAACCCAAATGAATTTTACTTTCTTGATCCCGAAGTAACTTTCATTAACTAGCACTATTCTGATGTAAACCGTTAGAAGTAATTTGTTAGATACATTGACTTTCCATTTAAATAAAATATTCGCCGATCCATTTTTAATTTAACCAGCTATACCTGCATATACATGCATTTATGCGGATATCATGTATCCGCATAAATGCATAATAGTTCTTTCATTTGTGTTCGTAAAGAGTCACATATCGTACCATATTACACTAAATAAATATCTGTATTATGATCCAGTGTTGAAATAAATTGATGAGATTTGGTCCCATCGGATCTAGACAATCTTATTTTTTTGGACATGAAGAGATAAAGAAGCCATTGCAATTGCCGGAAATACTAGGCCCACTAAAGGCACAAAAATAGAGGGTAAGTTGAGATCTGTCATAGAATGGGTGCCTCGATTTAATATTTCTATCTATTAGAAAGAAAAAGATATCTTATGATATGATAAGTATATCTATCCTAAGTATATATCATAAACTGTATTATATTTATAATATTATTTTATTATATTTATAATATTATTTATTATATATAAAAATATTATTTAATAATTTATTTATATAATAATTATATTCTAATTATTTATTAATAATTTATTTAATTTAATAAAAAATATTAATATTTAGAAATTAATATTTAGAAATGAATATTTATAAGTAGTTAATAAGTAGTTAATAAGTGCAAGGAATGTAGAACTAAATAAAATAAGTGTACCTATTCATCTTTCTACACGAATATGTATGATAATTCGCTTTATTAATAAATTTTATTATTCTTTTCCCATCCTTATTTCTTTCTATCTTTCTAATCTAATAAGGAGTTTATTATGAAAATAAAAGATTTTATTAGGAGTTTGCGACTCTAACTAATTCGATCCATCCAACAAACGGGGATTCATAGTAAAAAATGGGGGTTATCGATAGATATAGAAATAACTTCTATTCTCTATTTTCTATTTATTTCTTTTTTATTTTGATTTCGATATTTTTTTTTATTGTCTATATTAATACGTAAGAAGGCCAGATAATTTTTTTTTTAATTTTCCCTAACTCTAATTCCTCGGAGGGAGAAATTCACTTTTTTATCCTGTTGATAGAAGGTTCATGATTACTAATCATGAATAGAGGTAGGATAAAAAAATAGATCTGGAGGAAAAACGAAAAAGTAATTACCCGAAACTTCTAACTCTTATTACAAGTAGAACTTATGTCATCAAAGAAAACACCATTCTTTTTAGTTTTTTTTTGATTACGATGAACTATTGTTCGCTACAAATAACTGAATTTAGTACTATACTTTATTAATTTTTTGAATTTTGATTCAAGGGAAAGAAACCGTGGAGCTGAAATAACTCACTCAGAACACCTTTTAAAGGATTACGTGGTACAATTGGGTCAAATAAGCCTTTATGGAATAAATACTCAGCCGCTTGTGAACCATCGGGTACTGTCTTATTCAATGTTTGTTCAATTACTCTTTTGCCCGCAAATGCAATGTAGGCATTAGGTTCAGCAACAATGACATCTCCCAACATACCAAAACTGGCTGTTACTCCACCGGTTGTAGGAGATGTAAGGATTGATACATAGAATAATTTTTTATTTGATTGATAATTATGTGAAGCGGAAGATATTTTAGCCATTTGCATCAAACTCAAACTTCCTTCTTGCATGCGCGCTCCTCCAGAAGCACACACAATAATGACAGGTAGAGATCGATTAGTAGCATACTCGATCAAACGGGTGATTTTCTCGCCTACTACAGATCCCATACTACCTCCCATGAACTTAAAATCCATAACTCCAATTGCTATGGGAATACCATTTAGTTGACCTATGCCTGTTTGAACAGCTTCAGTTAAACCTGTCTTTCTTTGATAAGAATCGATACGATCTCTATAGGGTTTCCCCTCTGAATGAAATTCAATGGGGTCCATAGAGACCATATCTTCATCCATAGGATCCCAAGTCCCCGGATCAATCGAAAGTTCGATTCTATCTGAACTGCTCATTTTCAAATGATATCCACACTGTTCACAAATATTCATTTTTGACCTAAAAAATTTTTTATAATTTAATCCATAACAATTTTCGCATTGAATCCATAAATGTCTGTATTTTTTTTTTCTACCGAAATCATTAGATCTTCTTCTTATATTGAAATCACTGCCATTTTTACTAGTTCTTATACCAGAACTCCCACTTTCACTACCGGTTACATTTTCAGTACAAATGAAACTATAAATGTAACTGTCACTGTAATTGTCGGTACCACCCGAAATGGAACTATTAATACTGACTTCAAAACGAAGATAATTATCAATGCAACTATTAATGTGATTATTCCAACTAGATTGAGTATCATATATGTAATGATAATAGTTGTGATTGTTTCTCTTAGACCCATTATTTAAATAACTAGAAAAAAAACTTTCTAGTTCACTCAGAAAAGAACTATCATTGTCAATCTCAAAAATCTGATTTTCAATATCAAAACATACAGAAAAACTGTCACCATTACTATCCCTAACTAAAAAAGTGTCATCAGAGATCAAACTCCAAATATCCCTGATATCAAATAAATAATCAACATTTCTGAAACTATAACTGCCACTATCACTCCGACTAGGAATGTTTTTCTCCGTACCATTTAGAATGGGTTCTTCACTTCCACTGGTATGTCCAATAGCATCAAGACTATCCATTGATTTATTTAGTCCACACCTATGTTCTAACTTATCGTTAGACAACATCGAATTGAACCACCATTT